>JAACNH010004587.1:0-23467 GCA_019447015.1 Hymenochirus boettgeri | reverse complement strand
TATCATCTTTCACACAGTGCGTTATATGATCTGCCGTGCGTTATATGGTCTGTCATGCAGTGCATTATATGATCTGTCACGCAGTGTGTTGTATCTCATTACTGCACTCTGAACAGACCTATAACTCCGGCAGAATCATATACACGGCCTGTGTTAAAGATTAACACACAAAACGTCGTTACAGATCATTAATGCACTGCTGACAATACCATAAACGCACGCATCATATAACGCACTGTGTGAAAATGATACAACAACACACTGCGTTGACAATCATATAATGCACTGCATGACAGCCTATAACGCACGGCAGATCATATACGCACTGTGTGAAAGATGATACAACCACCTGCGTGACAGATCATAAATGCACTGCATGACGATATAAACCACGGCAGATCTATAACGCACTGTGTGAAAGATGATACAACACAACTGCGTGACAGATCATATAATGCACTGCATGACAGATCATATAACACGGCAGATCATATAACACCCTGTGTGAAAGATGATACAACACACTGCGTGACAGATCATATAAGCACCTGCATACAGATCATATAACCACACTGCATGACAGATCACATAACGAACTTCATGGCTATCATATAACGCACTGTATGGCATATCATAAAAACACTGCATGGCAGATCATATAATGCACTGCATGTCAGATCATATAACGCACTTCATGTCAGATCATATAACCCTCTGCATGACAGACCCTATAACGCACTGTATGACATATCATATAACACTGCATGGTGATCATAACTAACGCACTGTATGGCATATCATAAAACACTGCATGGCAGATCATATAATGCACTGCATGTCAGATCATTATACGCACTTCAGTCAGACATATAACACTCTGCATGACAGACCCTATAACCACTGTATGACATTCATATAACACTCTGCATGACAGATCATATAAACACACTGCTGACAGGCCCTATAACACACTGTATGACATATCATATAACACTCTGCATGACAGATCATTTAACACACTGCATGACAGGCCCTAAACACACTGCATGACAGACCCTATCACACTCTATGACATATCATTAACACACTGGATGACAAAATAGACCGCTGTGATTTGCTATTCACCTTTGTCACGTGGGTTTAACTGATCTTACACTATTGGAAAGAAAGAAAAAAACTTGACAGACGCTACATTTGAGGGGAACATTTTAAACATCTCTTCACCCAGGCATGTATATTTATATATGGTTAAGGACACCTTTGATATCTTGTAAATATACTTTAAGTGTTTTTAATTTTAGAGCATGTCTAGTCTATTTACCCACCCCTGCCTGCAATACAGATTTGTATGCAGCTATGGTAGTGTGCACATTATTGGGATACTGTGGTTCTACATTTTTGTGATTTGCAAGTTTCATTAGTGATTTAACATGAACCCCAAATCAGGAATCAGACGAATGTTTTGTCTGGATGTTTATAATGAACATGTTGGATGATGGGTGTAAAAAAAATGTGGCATAAATGTCAGGAATATGAGGCTGTTCAAGTAATTTGTTTTACATTTGTATTAATTAAAGACGTTGATCTTGAATCAAACTGTTCTATAGTTGTAGAATTAGAAAACAAAGTGCCTCCACAAACCGATGTCATTAGTCTGTGCTAACCCATTTAATAAGGACTAGGTTAGCGTGAATGAACAACGGCTTTCAGTGTCTGCGTTGGTTTCAGACATGCAGCTTCCACACCCTATTGAGTATAGCCTTTAGACTGGTCTTAGATTTCTGCATAAAGAACTTGATTCACAGAAAGCCACGTCTTTTTAAGAAATAGAGGGTAACTAATCAACATCTTTATCAGCTGCAAGGTATTTAGATACTAGCAAAACCCCCATTCTTTAAGAATCATTAAACCCTGAATTTAAAGACCCTCCCCCCCTTTCCCTTCTCTCGCACGAGCCGCGTCATCACCCTCCTCCCACTGTAGATTGTGTGCGCCGCATGTGCAAGGGGTCGGCTATTCCAGCGCACTGGACAGTGGGAGGAGAGTTAATGACGCAGTGCCAAGCTTCTGCGTCGTGAGCCATGCATAAACATTGCTCTTTTAGTATATAGGATTCCATTAGTAAGATTAGTGTTACAACCCTTTTTTATTACATTTGCCTTCTTTCCATAATTAAGACTGTACATTATGTCAAGCATAGATAGAAAACAAATCTGGTGTTTTTTATTACTATTTTCTCATATCGTATACGTTTCTACACACCTTGTAATTGGATTTTTTTTGGGGGGTGTGTGTGTGCTTAGGACACAGAATTCAGACAGATATCACGATCATGACAAGATGAACTGAGGCAGTATTATTGCTGCAATAAATGGGTATGCTTGGCAATGGCCACACTAAACACTGCTAGCATAGGAGCCCTATATAGGGTGGTCAGCACTGCCACGCTGAATTATAAAATTACATATTATTTTACAGAAGCCCCTCAACTGACACAAACTGGAGATCTTTATGATGATATTTATAACTTCAGGAGATTAACCCAGGGAGATTCAATAAAAGTTCTTATCGTTTAAAATGGTGCTAATTTCCCCCCAACCAATCAGATCTTATTTAACATTTGAAAGCTACAATCTGATTGGTTGGGGCTAAATTAGCACCATTTTAACCGCTAAGAACTTTTATTGAATAACCCGTAAGCCCTTTTGCTATTGAACAATAAGCAGGTTTTCATAAAATATTTTGCTTTGGTTTGTAAATGCTCATACACTGGTAATATAGAGATCTGTAAAATATTGTTTATCTCCACCTAAAAACACTGTCCCCCTGTTAAAGGAGAAGTGAACTATTCCTTTAATGTATTGATTGAAGCCTGGGAGTTTAAGGAGCTAGGCTTTACCCCCCCCCCCCCTGCCCATTTTTCAATCATTGACCAGGAGCCAGTGACTAATAAGAAAATATTTACCTTAACAGCGATCCTGCAGTAAAATTCCCAGAGGATTTCTGTTCAAATTAACTATAGCGCTCATTATGGTGCATGCCATTATAGTTCGCAAACCATGATGCGTCGGCGGACCTTCATGCTGCGCAGAGTATCCTGTGTAAGTAAATATCTTCTTTTTTGTCTGTGGCTCCTGGTCAATTGATTGAAAACGGGAGGTAAGGCATGGCCTCTTAACCTCCTTGTCTTCAATCAAACATTAAAGGAATAGTTCACTTCTCGATGAACTATTCCTTTAAATGACAACTATACTCACCTAAGCCGCAATCCATTTTAAGGATACCCAGGATGGGGACCTAAACCCCTAGGTCCTTACCCCTGGTTTAACTCTAAGTTCTAGCACACTGTTCCTTGCTTCCTCCTTCGGTCTGCAAGTTGACCAATAAGAAGACATGCTGTTGAATAAGCAAAGGGAAGCGGGGGACATGTGGCCAGCCTTCAGAACTTGAAGAGTAAGTGGGTTAAACCCAGGGTGATTATTACTATAATTGTCCTTTAAACCTTGTGAAGGGTCACTAAACATGAAACGCTAAACATTATATTTTGTGAGGTCACCTTGGGGATGAGATTCTAAAACAGTTAATAGTTTGGTCAGCTAGACCGTGAAGGAATTAATAGGATCGTGTCGCCATTTTTATGCACATTGTGAAGTATTAGTAAGAGAGAAAACGAAATTCACTTAAATCTCTTCCCAGCAAAGACTAACCAAAGCAATTTACGTTCTTACCTGATAAAAGTTTAGAAAAAAATGTTTTATGTTTTTCTGGAGACAAATAATGCCACAATATTGTATTGCCCAGTAAGATACTGTAGCATTGATTGCTTTTCACATTAATTAGAAGTCTAGAAAAAGTCTATTGCAATTTAACATTCTTGATTTCTATTATACCAGAACTTACACATTGTCCTTACTGTAATTTCTTGAAACTTCCATCCAAAGGGAATTTTCAGAGTGCATTGCGATATCATCCATTTAATTTTTTTACAATATTTGTTAAGATTTTGCCTCAAACTGTTGTTGCCAGTCATGCTTGTGATCTGTCAGTTGTGCATGATCCATGGCACAGATGTACCCCAAAGACTGACAGGCCAAAAATATAACACAAATGTAACTGCAGAGGGTAAGTCTATGTAAGGTTGTAGGTCTTGGATGTCACAGAGCTCCACGAACTGGCCAATTAAAATATACTTATAAACGTCAAATAGAAACAAGCATCCAGTACTTTAATGGTGCTTCACTTTACAAGGAATTTACTTCCTAAAATTATATCTAGAGTGTTTCATTCATATGCCGATCATCTGTTTAAAACAGTTTACCATGGAATGGATCTTGGGTTTGTGGCGGGCCCTACTACTACCCCGCCAACCCCCCCCCCCCCCTCTCCCACCCCCACTGTCTAAACTTTCATTATGCGAGACAGCAAAAGCTCCAATGAGCAGTACCAGTGGCGTAACTACCCGGGCAGTAGTAGGCCCACACAAGACCAACACTTCCTTGAAGATCAGCTGTTTAAAAGACTGGACCCAAACTTGTGGAACTGAACTGGAATGTTCTGGTCCGGTCTTTAAACAGCTGATCCGCGCATATGTTTTATTCCTATGCACGATCGCTAACGATCAGTTAAAAACAGTTGATCGTGGGGGTCAGGGGCCGGCCTCCAATTCAGTGGGAGCCAGGGCCCCTGCAGTTATGCCCCTGTCAGGTACCATACAGGATTGGGGGTAGAGGAGCAGGTGGAGCTGGAGTGAAATATTTATCCTTTATAGGATGTAGATATTTATACTGTTTTGAAAACTACACACCCAGCATTCCTGTCTGCACTCTGCTGTTGTACAATCCTTGGAAGTTTTAATAAATGTCATCTGGAGGTCAACTACTTGCTGTAGTTATTTAATCCTACCACCCTCCTGGCAGTAGTGCAACCACACTACCTGCTTTCTCCAACACCTTTTTGTCTAGAAGCCAGATTTAGCTGAATGGATGTCCAAGTTTATAGCAGAACCTCATCAAGTGGAAGATTGTTATTATCATTAGAATCATCCACATCCCATAGATCATTATGGCAAAAGGATTTACAAGACCAACAACAATTCATCATCTGTTACCATGCAGACGCTTGCTTATCATGGTCTCATGCATAGGTACAGTTAGAATTTTTATTATTGTGTTCTATGGGATATTGTTACTTTGCTGGCTCTGTTCTCTGCTAGTAAAACCAAGGTCAGGGGTTTGACCCCTGCCTTTCCAGTCACTCCAGCATTAACTGCTTTTTTACCCAGTGATCTCTGCAAAACCTACCCAGGCACATAAGAGTTAAAGTTCAACAGGCTGTCTGTATTCCTGTCTAAAGCCATCCTGTATGTACATTAGAGCTGTATGTATTTACCCAGCCAAAAACATTTGCCCTTTATCTACCATAGTGAGATTTAGTGTAAGGTGCTATACCCACTGCACATTGTCTTGGATTGATAACAATGTATTATCAGTTCTGATTATTACAGAACAGATCTCCTCTGTTTTTTTTTTTTTTTTTACAGGAATTTACAGGTATTCTTCTACCCGCGACTCGACCCACGGTTCCTACCAGTACCAGCCCCGACCCATACCCATTCAAACTCAATGCGGGTTACCCGAACCCGACCTCAAATTGCATAACTTGTGAGAACCCGACTTGATGCAGGACTCTAGAACAATGCACACAGCGTTTATTATATGGCCCATTAAATATATATTTGTATAAGGTGATCACATCCCTGTCTGTTGCCCCTTAATTAGGGCAACAACCTTAATTATCAATCTTCCTGCATAGTCAAACCCTCTATTCCCTTATTATTTTAGTTGCCCTTCTCTGAACTCCTTCCTAGTTCCCGCCCGCACCCTTCGATCACGCACAGAACCATCTCCTGTACAGACTCCCCACTCGTACTGCTTCCTCTCGACTTAAACCTTTCCCTTGAGGCTCCCATCCTTTGAAATTCTATTCCCCCTCTCTACTTCAAGAAACCTCAACCAGCAGGGTTAAATCTACCCTTACATCCTACCTATCTGGTAACCAGCACAGTGTATGATATAATTGTTTCATTTGCATTGCACAAGTCTCACTACTGCACTTTTACTCCTATCTGTATGTTTCCCTCCTAACTAGATTGTAAGCTCTTACGGGGCAGGGATGTCCTTTCCTCTTGTGCAATGCTCTAGCACTTACATATTTATATTATTTATCAATGTATGTAAAATATGTACTGAACTTTTTATGTTCTACTTTTTGTCCCGCTTGTATTGATTTTATTTTGTTATTGTACAGCACTGCGTCCCAGGTTAGCTTTATATGGCACATACCTCCTAGTGAATTCTAATAACTTATATTTAGAATAGGATACATTATACCATAAATATATAGAAAAGTACCTAGAGTTACTTGGCCAGTTAACCATGGGTTTGGACCTCTAGTGACTTCTAATAGATAAAAAAATAGTGAGATAGTTGTGAAACTTTTGTTTCCTTTTGATATTTGGCATTGTATGTACATGCCTACATTGCTGCTTCCTGAGACAACAATATTGCCAGGAGAGGGAGAGGGAGAAAGCTGTGCAAAGTGACAGTAAGGCCATTACCCACGACAGCACCTTTCAGAATATTGTCACTTGAAACTCACAGCAGGCTATTCACACTTCAGTCTTGTACTAAATGGAACTGTAAACAAGTAAATTTTTTTTATTTGATGACGATGAGACGTTCTGCAGCACACTTTTTACACGCAATTTTAAGATATAATATCAGAATGTCATGCTTAGCAAACTAATAGATAAATATCTGTTGTATTCAATTAGATCACCTGGACTTGAAGTTTATTTCTGGCTTTCTCAATTCAGAATGACTTGTACAAGAATCTGTGGCATTATGTACCCTGGAAAATCCCAATTAGCATATCACAGCCAGGTGTTAAGGGTGTGATTAGATAGTGGCTAAAGGTGTTACAAAAACGCCCAGAGTAAGGTGTCAAAACAGCATTGTACATGGCAGCAGTTGGTGTCGAGCCCCCCCCACCTCTATTTAGGCTTGTTTCTTTATTTCACATAAAGCCGCCCTTAACACCTCTCTTGAACCAGTCAGTTCCTTTGCCAATATGTTAACATTACAATCTTCAGAAGGTATGTCCTTTATCCTTAAGATGCAGGTACACAGCTGAGTCCTGACCAGGAATTGTCTCTTCTGTGCTGGGCCATACATTGATTGCATTGCTGTTTGGTCTCCCCCACATACAAATCAGAGCATTCTTGACTGCACTTCGTATATGATGTCAATTATCTTGTGTTTTGGTATGGGGTCTTTGCTGTACCTTGCTGCCTCAGTGTGTTGTTTGGTTTAAAGGGCAACTAAAGCCACAGAACAACAATGAACCAGAAGGCAGAACACCTTGATATAAAACCAGTAATCTGTGTCTACCTCTCATTTTGATACCGGCACTGGAAATTGACCTAAATAACATATGGCTTGTGCTTCACTTCACAGCATTCTAGTATCAGACAAGTTTGGTCAACGACCATTATTTTCTGCACATGCTCAGTCCTTAGCTATGGCACAAACTTGTTACAGTTGGTCACACCATTAATAATCTCTAGCCTTTTACAGGACGATAAGCAAGGAAGCATGTGACTGAGGTCAGGAGGTGTGGTCTGACACTGCACATGCACACAGATACTTCTCCAGTTCTTACAGGCTTTGATTTACTTTAACAGAGTTTACTAAAGTGGCATTTTATTTTTATTGGTGTTTTTGGGGGGGTTTTTCAGATTCTGGAGTTTAAAAAATTGGGTTTTGTTCTCCTTTAAAGCAGACAGGATATTGTGTTTTTTTTGAAATTCTTCTTAATTTTTGACTATAGTTATCCTTTAAGTTTGGCTGCCAGAAATGGAATGGTAGGTCAGTAGTTGTGTGTTGGAGGTTTATATTTTCATTTATGACCATAAAATTACTTTTTTAAGATTGAGCAAAATTTGTTTTTTTCGTTTTAAAGATAACACTTACCGTAAGTATGGCTGCCAGGGGAATGGAAAGGTAGGTTAGAGTGTGCGACTGTGTCTGTTTGGTGTTTGTGTTTTTAACTGTTTTGAATTTTGTGTCTCTAGCTCAAAAACTGTGGAGGAAATACAGCCCAAAATGCAGAAGAAATAAAAGAGAAGAAAATGAAGAAGAATAGAAAGAATGGCTCTTCATACCAAATGAATAACTAAATCATGTAGCAAACAATGTATAAGAGCTTAAGGCAATACAAGTTAACAAGATCCCTGCTCACATGATCTATAGTCATAAAAGGATGTAGGTGAATAGGCATGAGTAACACAGCTACAAAATACATAAATGTCAAAGATAGTAATTGTGTTTATCAATTTTAGATGAAGGTAGGGGGTTTTAGGACATTATTTATGGAGTGCAGAGTATGATAAAGAGAAGATACAAGGGACATATTGATAACCTGCTATATTTACTGCAATTTACCAGTGCCTTCAATAGACTATGGGTCCTGAATAGCCAGCATCAAAAGTAAAGCTAGGTGAACATTCTCTAAAAAGAGATTACACGTGGAACCTGCAAATATAATTAATTTACAAAGATTTTTTTATGGCCAGGTAGATTTTACTCTGGGCGTTCCTATAACACCTCTTAGCCACTATCCACCACACCTTAACACTGGCTGTGATATGCTAATTGGGATTTTCCAGGGTACATAATTGCCACAGATTCTTGTACAAGTCATTCTGAATGAGAAAGCCAGTCGGATGAAGCGAAACGTCTCAAGAACTACATTTCAAGTCCAGTTGATCTAATTGAATACACAGATATACCATGACCTGGATGAATGAGAACCTTCACAAGCATAATTAAATAGATTTATACTCAAGCAGTAACTGGCAGCTTTCTGTCTGCTCCCTCTCCTTAAAAAATAGGCTTTTCAGTTTTAACTACCCATACATGGGCAGATGTTCTTCTGATCGAGTTTAATTTGAAAATACGATCGGAAGAACTGCTCAAAGCATCCCACCTGGAGGCTCTGATTTTTGAAGTGGAAATCTGGTGAAGATGCAGACTGAAGATGGGGGTCGTGGAAAATTTTCCGCATGGCCCATCTTTACTTTTCTGATAAAATAATTGACATTGTCGAGCAGTTGATTGGAAAAGGTTTTTGATTTTTTTTGAGTTATCCTAAAATTTGATCAGATGGCTCAAAAAGTCAATCCCATCTATGAGTGGATTAGAGAAGGGAGACTTGTCAGTGGCAATGACTGTGGGAAGAGACAGCAAATAGGCACAACAGTGTAAATAAAGGGTGCTATTCAGTGAGATCAAGATTTCTTCCAAAAACAACCCCTGCCGTAGAGCAGGACTTAACCAAATCCAGTGTGTTCCCTACTGGACTTAAGGCTGAATACCATTTATTTCAATATAAGGATAATGTTCTGCAAGCAAAACATAGATATGCCATGGGATCTCCCAGTTTTACCCATGGAGGCAAACTTTTACATGGAGGCAGTTGAAACAAAGGCTCTTAATTACTTCAAGCTCTTTGGACCCATCCACTAGTTCAGATATATGATGACACCTGAGTTAAAATTCACCAAAAAAAGATAGTACAAAAGCCTTCACACAGAACACATTAACACCGTGGCCACTCTGTGAGTTTCCTACCATTCACAGTAAAGCAATAAATGGATTGCTGCAGTTTTCACAACCTTACATGTGTAGAAAAAGTATCAGAGCAAGGAGAGAAATTGGCTCATTTCACTTGAAGAAGAAATTCAATTGCTCATCCAAAGGCATTTCGCGCCTAAAGGAAATAGCAGGTTTCGGAATAGCCGTGTTTGGTCCTAGTAGTCTAGACTAGAACTATGTGATAATGGAGATTGAGCACTTACCTTGACTTTAAAAAGTTTGCAAACGTACATTGGTTTGTATATGTCTGGAGTTAACAGACGAGTAGAGATGATCGGTAATGAGTTCTGCTACCTGCTTTTACATGATTTTCATGTGTTTTTTATTATGTTTATCTAAAATTACCCTGAACTATTTTCTTCTATGTCATATTGCTATTAGACTAAAAAGGACGCAGCACACTACAATCCCATCATGGTGTTTTGTAACAGGTGCTGCATATGTTGTTATCATGTACAATGCTATTAACCAGCACTCTTCACATTTCCCCAGAATGGCATGAGCTGTGATGTACAAATGATTTGAACCATACTTTTCGTACTTGCCATGATTTCTCATTCTAAGAGACAAAAGTAACTTATCCCAGATCACACCATGGCAAAAGTTTCAAAATGCCCTGAACCTTACTTCTCTTATGTCAGATTGCCTTGCTTATTTCCAATAACAAAAACAGTTCTCATCTTTAACCTTTCACTGCCAGGAGATTTTCATTTTTTTTTGCGTTAACACGCCAGATAATTTTCAGGATTTTGTCCTTAATCGCTTTAGACTAATTTTACAAGTAGAAACCTTGCAGTAAATCAGGAATACTATACATGTTTTTTTTCAGCACAAAGTGTACTTTAACATGGTAACAAAATTTGCAACTTTTCTGGAAATTTTACTGGAATTATGGGTAAAATATGTAAAAAAAATGAAAAATTTGCAAATTTTTTCATGGATTTTTCCCATTTTTACTTATAGTTATCTTAAGGTTACGCCACAAAAATCTTAATATGTTTCTAAAGCTCAGATAACTCCCGAATACAACGATCAGAGTATATGTAGGTACCCCCACTTTTCCTGTACAGGAGACCCCCCCAAACTAAATAAAACTGCACCTCCTAGAATATTACAACCAAATTAAAATGTCTAACCACTACTGACGTTAAACATAGAATATCTAACCCAATTATCTAAAATACCCCCAAGTGGATATTTTTTGATTACACACCCGCAGGATTTTACGAGTGAGGTAGTTTTCGATCAAAATGCGATACCGGACGCAGCTCTTCGTCAAAATTGTAAGTTACTTGCTCACATTTCCTTTTTTTCCTCAACTGTAAAACGGAGACAAAATCAATGCCAATTTCAGCTAAAAACTGTGGAGAAGTTCAAAGCGATCTCAAATTGAAAGCCAACCCCTCCCCGACAATAAAACGGTATGCCACATTCATGGGTGTACCCAGAGACATGGCTACCAACTAACCCAGAGCGTGACCAGTGCCATGTCAGTAGCAGCAAAAAAAAATTGCCTTTTGTATTTGAACAGTCCCTGCAGTTTTTCCACAAACAAACCCCCCCAACTCAGAAATACCCCCCACAAACTAATATTCCTGTAAATCTACACACACCTTCAGCTTATGTAACGCTGTAGTTTGTTCATTCTATCATCAATGGTGTGGCGCAGTTCTCGTAGAAAATTGCACTTTTACCAGTGTTCAAAAAAATGAACATCAAACAACGTTCAAAAAGGTAGAAATCAGTGCCAAAACGCTCATGGATGTAAAAAAAGTACCAAATATCATCTCCCAAATGTCCTAAATCAAAACGGTATCATATGTGGTGGTTACACACGCAGACTGGAAGCGAAAAGCCACAAAGTGAGACAATGCACGATGGCTCAGAAACGTCGAAAATATTTAGCCCAACTCCGAATTTGACAGTCTGCAGTTTTTCCCACAAAACAAACCCCCGTAACTCTAGAAATAACCCCCATAAACTATATATTCCCTGAAATCTACAACACCCTTCAGCTATGTAAAGTCAGTATATATTCATTCAAACCATCAATGGTTGTGGGCGCAGTTCTCTTCGTAGAAAGTTCGAGTTGTCAAAAAATGAACATCAAACAACTTCAACAGGTAGAAATCATGCCAAAAACCTCATGGAATGTAAAAAAAAGTTACAAATATCAATCTCCCAAATGTCCTGAATCAAACGGTATGCCATATGTGTGGTTACACACGCGGACGTGGAAGGAAAAAGCCACCAAAGTGAGACAATGCCGATGGCTCAGAACAGCGAAAATATTTTAGCCAACTCCGATTGGGACAGTCTGCAGTTTTTTCCACAAAACACACCCCCGTAACTCGAATAACCCCACAAACTATATATTCCTGAAATCTACAACACCTTCAGCTATGTAAAGCTGTAGTTCTCATTCATACCATCAGGTGTGGGCACAGTTCTTCGTAGAAGTTCGCACTTTTCTGAAAAAATACAAAACAACTCACTTAAAAGGTAAAAATCATGCAAAAACCTCATGAAATCTAAAAAAAGTTACTAAACAATCTCCCAAATGTCCTGAACAAACGGTATGCCATATGTGTGGTTACACACGCGGACGGGGAAGCGAAAAGCCACAAAGTGAGACAATGCACAGATGGCTCAGAACAGCGAAAATATTTAGCCAACTCCGATTGGACAGTCTGCAGTTTTTTTCCACAAAACACCCCCGTAACTCAGAAATAACCCCCACACTTATATTCTGAAATTACACACACCTTCAGCTATGTAACGCTTATAGTTCGTTCATTCATACCTCAAATTGTGGGCGCAGGTTCTTTAGAGTTCGCACTTTTCTGAAAAAATTAACAAAAAAACAACTTCAAAGGTAAAAATCATGCCAAACCCTCATGAAATCTAAAAAAAGTTACTAAATATCAATCTCCCAATGTCCTGAACTCAAACGGTATGCCATATGTGTGGTTACCAAACGCGGACGTGGAAGCGAAAAGCCACAAAGTTGAGATCAATGCACGATAGCTCAGAAACGGCGAAAATATTTAGCCAACTCCGAATTGGACAGTCTACAATTTTTCCACCAAACACCCCCGTAACTCAGAATAATCCCCCCACAACTATATATTCCTGAACTACACACTTCAGCTATGTAGCACTGTAGTTCGTTCATTCATACCATCATGTTGTGGGTGCAGTTCTTCGTAGAATGTTCGCATTTCTACACAATTGTTCTGGAAAATTAGAGAAAAATACATTTCAAAGTTAACAAATCAAAACAAAACCCCATGTATTAAAAAAACCTACCAAATACAATCTCCTAATGTCCTGAATCAAACGGTAATGCCATAGTGTGGTTACACAACACGGACGTGGAAGCGAACTAGTCACAAAGTCAACAATGCGCAAGTGAGCCAATAAGCACATTCCTCAGATTTTTCAAACTGAACACCCTCCTAACTTGGAAATATCCCCCAAAACTATTATTCTCAGAATTAACATACCTTCAGCTACGTAACCTGTAGTTTGTTCATTCATACCATCAATGGTGTGGGCAAGTTCTTTTCGTAGAAGTTCGCACTTTTCTGAAAAAAATACAAACAAACAACTTCAAAAGTAAAATCATGCCAAAACCACCGCATGAAGCTAAAAAAAAGTTACTAAATATCATTCCCATGTCTGAATCAACGGTATGCCATATGTGTGGTTACACACGCGGACGTGGAAGCAAAAAGGCAACAATGTTAGACAATGCACGATTGTTCAGAAACCAGCGAAAATATTTATGCAACTCCGAATTGGGCAGGCTGGCAGTTTTTCTCACAGAAAAAGCTGAGTTACGCGTCTTTATACAATACGCGTCGCTGGGAGGCGCAGATGGATTGTTGGGACCAAATTAACAAAACCCGTCCTCACGATAGTCTACCATCTCTCTTGCTCTCAAAGCCGTACTAGATCGAATTCCCTGACCGATCTATCTCATGTCACTCCCTGGTTACTACTCTTCAGCTAATAACTCACACGTTGTTCCGCCTGGGTTCTTTATGCAATTTGTGTGCTGTTAGGGACAGTCACTGAACCTGGGGGACGGCACGTCTCGAAGACGCAGCGTTCTGAGCTCAAAGATAGGCGGACCTGCAGTTCATAGGAAAGCACCCACAAGGGTCTAACCCATGACACTCTGAAGACATCAAAAACGTTAGAAAAGATCGACTCAAGATATAAGCGTAACAACTTAAGGGGGACCACATGAGACGAACAACCAGAACATGCACGCGAACCAGAGGTGGACACACGCCGTGGAATGGGGAAGCACTGCAGATCATGCACGGGCGACGCGCAGAAACAAATCATGCATAATGGTAAAGCCTGCAGGACAGGGTACAACTCCGAGTTCTCGATCGAACAAGAAAAATAATGAGAATGAGGAAAGGGAGAAGGCAGAAGGCAGGGTCGGCAGGAAGGGGAAGTTCGCATGACAAAGAAAAAAAAAAGGAAAAGAAGACAAAAAGTTACAAAATCAAAAAGGAAAACGGAAGGGGTGGTAAAGGGAAAAAAGAATACAGCGAAAAACGAAGCTCAGCAAAAGGGACAGGCCTAAATGTGGGCCAAACAAAAAACGAGCAGAGATCCCCACACAAACAGCCATAGCCAGGCGGACACGTAGTTCGTTCATTGCACCATCGTGTGGGTGCAGGTCTAGGGTAGATGCAGCATTTCACACCAATTTTCTGGAAAATAGAGACAAGAAAAAGACATTTCAAAGACAAAACACAACCAAATCCAGGAAGAAAAACACCAATATCAATCTCCTAAGCCGACAAACGTATCCATGATTGTGGTTCAACACGGACGTGGAGACGACAGTGCAAAATGTAAAACAAGTCGCAGTGAGCCAATAACAGCATTTTCCCGATTTGTTCAAACTGACACCCCGCTAAATCGGATACCCCCGCAAAACTATATATCTCAGAATTCCATACCCGCTACGAACGCTGAGTTTGTTATATGCCATCAATGGGTGGGCGAGTTCTTCAATTCGCATTGTTGAAAAAATGACAAAAACAACTCAAAGTAGAAATCATCCAAACCCAGATTAAAAAAAGCTACTAAATATCAATCTCCCAAATGCCTGAATCAAACGGTTGCATAGTGTGGTCAACACGGGGACGTGGAAGCCAAAGACAACAAAGTGAAACACATGCACAATGGCTCAGAAACCAAAAATATTCAGGTCAAATCGATTTGAACAGTCTGCATTTTCCCACAAAACAACCCCACAAAACCATATATTTCTCAATCCACACACCTTTATCTAACGAATTCTGTTTGGTTCATTTGTCACCTCAATGTGTGGGCGCAGTTCTTCTATAGTTCACAAGTTTTAGCAGATTTTCTAAACAATTGAAAAAACCTCTCAAAGGTAGAAATCATGCCAAAATCCCAAGATGTAAAAAAAAGTTACCAAATATCAATCTCCCCAATGTCCTGAAATCAAAGGCGTATGCCCTATGTATGGTTACCGCGCAAACGTGGCATCAACTAGCCACAAGTGAGCAATGACAATGGCCCAATTACAGCAACTTTTCAGATTTGGCAGACTAAACACCCCTCTTATACTAGAATACCCCCCCCAACTATATATTCTTGGAATCTACACACCTTCAGCTACACAATGGTGTGATTCCTTATGCATCCAATGGTGTGGGCGAAGTTTTCAGGTAAAATTTCGCTTTTTTAACCAGATTTCAGGAAAATTTATAAAAATACAATTCAAAGTTAAAAATCATGGCAAATTCCATGTCATGTAAAAAAAAACTTGTCAATTTCAATCTTCCAAATGCCCGGAATCAAAGGTATGCCATATGCGTGAATGTCACAGGGACATGGCCACCAACTAGCTCAAAATGGGACCATGCACAAGTGTAATACAAGAAAAAAATCAAAGTGCCTCTGTATTTCAAACAGCCCCAAACTTGAAAATGCCCCCCACAAATCAAACTCCCCAAAATATCAATTTCCACATGTTTCTGAATCAAACGGTATGGCCCTATGTGTGGAATGCACACAGAGACGTGGCCACACACTAGCTTCAAATGGACGCATGCACAAATGCAATTACAAGAAACAAAGTCTCTGTAATTTGAACAACTACACTTTTTCTAAGGAAACTTCCAGAACAATGGAATTATCCCCCAAAAACTATATATTTTTGGAATCTACACACACCCACCGCTACGTTACGATGCCATGCTTTCATACATCAGAAGAATTCCAGACCCAGGGATCCAAAGAACTCTGTTTTATGGAGGTTTTGTGAAAAATAAAATAAGATGATCAAGATTGAAATCCTACCTAAACCAACTTGACAAAGCAAAAAAACCCACTAAATGTAAATCTCCCACATATCTGCATCAAACGGTATGCCATATGTGTGGGTGCACACAGAGACGTGGCCACCAATAGCTCAAATGGGACACATGTCACAAGTGTAATCCAAGAAAAAGAGTCAATTTGTCTGTAATTTCAAAACGGCCCCCAAACTTTGGAAATGCCCCCACCAATAAATACCCACCCACTAATATCAATCTCCCACATGTTCTGAATCAAACGTATGCCATATGCCGTGGATGACACAGAGAGCGTGGCCACCAACTATCTCAAATCGGCGCATGCACAAGTGTAATTACAAGAAAAAATCAAAGTGCTCTGCAATTTCAAACAGCCCCAAACTTGGAAATGCCCCCCACAAATAAATCCCCCCACTAAATATCAATCATCCTCCCACTTTTTCTGAATCAAACTTTATGCCTATGCGGTGGATGCCACAGAGATGTGCCACCAACTAGCTCAAATGGGACGCCTGCACAATGCAATTACAAGAAAGAATCAAATTGCTTTGTAATTTGAACAGCCTACACTTTTTTCTAATAAACAGTCCCAAACATGGAAATCCCCCCCCAAACTATATATGTTGGAACTACACACCTTCATCTACGTTACCAATGCCATGCTTTCATACTACATGAAGAATTCCAGACCCACTGATCCAAAGAAGTCCGTGCTTTTAGGAGATTTGTTAAAAAATAAAATAGAGGACTCAATGGTTGAAATCCTACCTAACCCACTTGGCAAGTAAAAAACAACCACTAAACGGCAATCCCCCACATGTCCTGAAATCAAACGGTATGCCATTGGTGGGTGTGCAAACAGAGACGGGGCACAACTAGCCAAATGGTCCCTGCGCAATTGCAATTACAAAAAAAAATAAAAAAACGCACAACCCACCCCCACCCCTATCCCCACTCCCCCTTTTAGTGGTATTTTAATGAAAAGCAGTTAGTACGGAGAGCCACAAGTTTTTGCAACACTTTTACTGATCCCTAAAGGTAAATCTTGTCTTTTTTTGGTACCTCTGCAAATTCCCTACTAAATAGGCTTAGTTTCCCTTGAAAATCGAACAAATAATGATCCCCGTTTACTTTAGCGATATCACGCGGACCTTGGGACTTGGAGAAGACCAATTTTTTTGGCTAATTTATAGTTTTTTTGGGTGGTGTATCACTTTAAGATTTTATTTTGTTGTGGCTTCCCCTATTTTTTGGGGATCATTCCCAAACATGATCATCAATCATCTTAGGGAATGATACCGATCTTGGAATACGGCATATGCCCGTTTCCAATTCGAAATCCGATCGGAAAATCACTCCAATATCACTTCCGGAAATCTTTTTCCAGGAAGTGATTTTTCATTCAGGGAGATCAATAAATTGGTGATCAGAAGTGATCACCAAATTTGATTCCTGTCCCTTTTTTTTCTAAGCCTTCGCTAGTAGCAAAGAAAAAAAATCACGCAAAGACTTATTGAAAAAATCCTATTTGTGATGGAACTTTGAGTTCCATTCACAAAATGTATAGTAAAGCTGTTAGCTGACAGCTTTTACTATACTTAGGGACTGCAGCATGATCTCCATAGATCATGCTGCAGACCTCACTGACCATCCGGGGCAGCAGTGTACCTCCATATGGGAAACCCCGGTGAAGGAGAAGTTCTGTGATGTCACCCGGGGTCTCCCATTCACTTCCTCCTCCGGACCGGCAGCTTCAAGGTAGGGAAAACTTCAATGCAGATATCTCCTGATCCCCCCCTCGGATTTGGACGAAACCGAGGGGGGATCGAGGGGACTAGGGGGGCAGTTGAAATGCTGCCCCCCCGATCGGCCCTATCAGGGGGCAAAAAATTTTGGAGGGTGGAAGCCACAGATCGTATATTCCGCTCTGTGGCAGTTTGTGCATTCACTGCACAGATCGTGAATATACGATCTGTGCAGTGAAGGGTTAATATTAGATTTTAACACAGATCACACCATGTGTATAACAAGTTCTGCAGTGTATGGTATGTTATACAAAATTGCCTTAGACTATATTGATCATATGTCATTTTACCTGAGGGTTGTTAATAAACATTTAAGAGTTATTTTACTAGTTTGTTATCTTTATTTGGTCAGTTTCATGTATTTTGTTATTTAATTTAACTCTTGGAGTTTGTCGTGAATTTTTTTTAAAGGATTTCTTAAAAGTAAAAAAGAGAAACATTGCTTTAGACAAGTAATTGTTCATTTTTTCTCATTAGTACATGTTCCCATGCTTTATTTTTTCACTTTTGTTTTGGCTCTAAGCGATTTAATACAACCTATTAATTGTAAAATTTGTAAAATGCTGCCTTCTAATGACTTTTATTTAATTTGACAAGGAAAAAACAAAATGAAACCATTTATTTCTAGTTATTATGGGTGTAAAACTTGAGATATTCACCAATAGATTTTATTCAGGACATCACATTTCTTCATGTGTGGTAAAGATTTAGTCATACATGTGCTGGTGGTTTCATCAAAAGTTTCCAGAGTGGGACAATGCCTTTTAGAATAATAAAATTTACTGTAAGTATTTTTTAAGTATTTTTCCTTCTTCTGTGTGCAAATTGGATATTTGAGTTTTTGTGTTCTCTTGGTCAACTGGTAAGTGAGATGGGTGAACTTTCGAAAGTTTGGTCCTTTTTCGAACTTTTGAACTATATAGAAGTTCGGACCCTTTAATATATATGGTAACTTAATGTAAAGCTGTGGGACCTGGGAAATGGTCTGGGGAACATGTTCCCAATATCCCGGACATTCGAAAAAATCTATTTTACTCTCACTCGCTGATAATATTCGAGTTCATTCTCGCCTAGGTACATGTAACATTTACTCTCGGATTCGATCTTGCGTATAGTTTTAATGGACACTTTACTTGTAGATTCGATGTTCGCGCCTAGATACCCTATCATTTTACCGCGGATTCGATGCTCACTTAGGTTTTATGGACACTTTACTTGTGGATTCGATGCTCGCTTCGTGCATTGATACATGTACATTTTACTTGTGGATTCGATGCTCGCTATTAGGTTTTAATTAACCCTTTACTCACGGATTCGATGCTCGAACGGTCGAACATTCGATATTTATCGAAAGTCTGAAAATCGAAAATCTGCGTCCGGATAGTTCGAGAAGTCCAAATTCATTCGAATTTGAATAGTTCGGCTCGAACTCGGTTCGAGTTCGAGTTCTAGTCCATCTCTACTGGTAAGTAGTCTCCAATAATAAAAAAATTGGAGTAATTTATAATTACACACACACATATAAGTATATATATATACTTCACGATCATTGGTTTCTCCTGCGCACTCCTGCTTCCTTCACATCGAATGCCCTGGTGCTGCGATAATTATATGTAAAAGAACGTACGGCAGCGCGTGGGTCTTTCTTCAATTCTAAATTTATTTAGAGTTTAGACAAACATCAAACGATTTTTTGGCAAAATGTCGATGTTTGTCTAAACACTAAATAAATATTGGAATGAAAGAAAGACCCACGCGCTTCGTAAGTTCTTTTTACACCAACACCTATATATTATATATATATATAAAAATATTATGGCAAGTATGGACGTAGATTCCACCATATGTGAAAAATATGAATTGTATGTACTGTATGTTCTCACAACATGTTCTTGCCCTAATGCAACTTTTTTTTATCAAACTCCCAAAACAAGAAATTTGAAAATGTTTGCATCCATTTTTGACTAGAGATGTTGGAAGCCAATGAGTTCCATTCCGTTTTCAGATTTTTTATTTATTTCAATAATCGAAAATCCGAAAAAAGAACCATAGAAATAATGGGAGAAAAAAAAATCCAAAAGTTCAGATCGAATTAGGGTTGAAATACAATAGTAAGTTAGTGTAAATGACACAGGGATTAGTATGTCAAATGGTCACAGCTTCTGTAATCAATCAAAGTGACTACGATGAAACCAACCTGGCTTCGAATGCTAGAATAAATCTAACAATAAAGTATATTTTTAGACAAACTATATGTAATGGTGCTAATTTATGATATACACTCACTGAAATAGCTGGGGAGATCTGGTGTGTATACCCCAGACAAGCACTTAGCTGCAACTGTTCTCTGTCAGCTTCAAATTTTTTGGGCATTTATCTTAACATATCGGCATCGTATGCATCAAAACAATATCCGCCAGGAATCCCCGTATTGAATCTCACCCTCCGCAGGACTGCCCCAACCCTTCGCCCGGTCCGCGTCTACTTGGAGTACCTCAGAATAATGTAAAGGAAGTCCGCCACTCCTCGTTTCACTCAGCATAATTAAAACATCATCTTTATTGGATTCACATAAAAGATTTGTACACAACCCTGAACGCTTTCGAGCAATTACTACCACGCTCTTAATCATAGGCATCCATCTTTGTTTACCCGTTCTCCTTTTAAAAGCAATGCTCACTGTTGCCCTCTGGTGTTAGTTATAAGTAGGATTTCTCGATTTTCGAAAATCTTCGAAATTACAAGGATTACTCGTATTTCCGAAAATCATATTTTCGGAAATTTTCGGAATTACGAGGATTACTCGTATTTTCAGAAATACATATTTTTGAAAATTTTCGAAATGCGAGATTCTTGTATTTTCGAAAATTTTCGAAAATACAGGTTTTTCGGAAACTTTCGAAATACGAAATCTCGTAATTTCGAGGATATTTTTCTTTTAATGGGTCCGCTCGTGGATTTTCAATTTTCAAATTTTTCCAAATTCGCGGATCCTCAAGCAGACCGGATTTTGCGAAGTTCAGACATCTCTAGTTATAAGTAAAAGGAGCTGCCACAGTGTTGCAAACTAGAAAGTTCACTGTTGCTATCCTAATTGGTTACCATCAATGAAACAGGAAAAACTTGATGTGTAGCCCAATCTGAATGGTGACTAAATACTAACTAGGAAATCTATAGACAAAGTATTGATTATACTAAATAGGAGCCTTTTCACAGTAACAATTTTAATATTATCCTACAAAGTCAATCTATAATTATGCGTAAAAAGGATATGGAATTTGTAATGTAGATGCACATATATAATCATATAACTAATGTATTACATTCTTAATCCATGAAATGGCATTCTATCTGTGTACCTAACCTAAAATAGGAATAAGAGTACATCCAGATAAAGATAAAACATATGGAAATGCTAGAAACATTAAATAGAAGAAAAGCAATATAATATAATATATTATATATATTATATATAACTCGATATCTAGCTTTATGCATATTACAGAGTCGGGAGCACGTTATAAATGGAGGAAAAATCCCCAGATTTTACCCATATAACATGATATATCACATACTGAATTTAAACCATCCGGTGTTCTTGTTCCAAATTAAAAATCCATTTCACTTCCATTGTTAAGGCGTGGTTTCTATCCTTATTTCATGATCCTTGGATATGTTGAATCCCCTGAATTTCCAAATTGTTGGATATGCCCTTGTTGCATTCTATAAAAGTTGTGCTACCGGACTTTTTGTGTTTCTATTCTTTATGCTCCCTAATATTACTCGAGCCCTTCCTTGAAGCTCTCAAAGTGCTGCCCACATATAAGACACCACAACTCCTGCAGGTCAAAAGGTAAACACATGAGTTGTTTACAATTGTGTACTGCCTGTTTTGTTTCTTTTACCCTTCGCTGTACTTTTGAAGCTCCATAATTTAATATTGGACGTTATGCATCTTGCAGCTCACACTTAAGGGTACCCAAATTCTTTAACCAGGATTATATCACTTAGTGTGGTCACGTTCCCCACTTGGTGATAATATATCTCTAACTTCTTGCCTCTTCGGTATGAACTGATATCTTCTCTAAGGTTTCCCTAATTTCTCTTTCGATTTCAAATGATGGGTATGTATCTTTTAACAATTCTAGTTATTTGTCTGTACTGAGACAAATGAACTTAAGCTAGGTAACACAGTACAGATTTCTGAAAGATGACATACAGATCTGCAAGACCTGTCTGCCATCTTTCAAGATCTGCATACACACAGTCCGAGCGTTCTCCTACGGGAGAACGCTCGGGACTGTGTGTTTCCATCGGCCGCGCTAGACTCCTATAGGGAGTCTAGCGCGGCGATGGAAATTTTCGGCCTTTCCCGAAACGCGCGTACAGCGACCCGATCGTTCGGCGGCCGCGCACTCGCTTCGGAAACAACGTACCACCAGTAACGATAAAGCCCCCCGATACCGTCGGATCCGACGGTATCGGGCTTTATCGTTACTGTGTGTACCCAGCTTAAATCCTTTTCTGGTTTTCTTCTCTTCTCTCTGTTTTTTGTTTTGTTCCTTATTATTGCTTCTATCACTTTCTTTTGTATAATTTCTAAGCTTTCGCTTCTTATCTCCTCTCTGGATTAATCTCTCTGTTAGATCTTGTCCTGCCGTTAGGTATCTTGTCTCTGGAGCAATTCTCCTCAAACGGATATTTGTCCATTAGGATAGATATTGACATGCGGGGTGGTAGGAATCTGCACATAACAAAGTGTTCCTTGCTTGTGGTTTCCTATATGCTTTAGTATATAGGCGCTCTCGGACTAACACGGGTCCTATTCATTCCTCTGTAAGATCCAAAGAAGCATACGTTTCTGCCCCCCGAGAAAGCCATGTAGAAAGGTAAAGGTATTCAGGATTGAGGGTTACCTGAATGGTTGTGATATATGATGATTTGCTGCTTGCAGATAAGTTGGCTGAGCGATTGCATATGTTATTTGGGGAGTGCCTGGACGTACTGCTATGGCGATTGAGGTGAGGACACAGAGAATGACATTTGTGAGAGGAAGTAAGAAGACATGTGATGGATGATTGAGTATGAGTGATCATAATAGCCAAGTGCCATAGCCTTTTTCGCATATGTATAGAGTGACGTTGAGGATGAATAAATTACATTTACTGTGGGGAAAAGGCGGCCGGTAGGAGAATGCAGTATCTCTGTAGGTAGAGTTCCGAGTTGACACTTATGTGACCTCAGATTGGGGCTACACATCAAGGTTTGTTTCTGTTCATGATTGTACAACCAATTAGATAGCCAACAGTGAACTCTAGTGCAACACTGGGGCGCTCGGCATGCATGGTACGTCTAAACTTTCCAACACCAACGTGGGCTATAACCTCTCTTGTGAGTAGTCTAAAGCGAGCTCCGACGGAGGGGGAGTTTTCAAAAAGAGATACCCAGAACGGGTAAACAAAGATGGATGCTATTTTAAAGAGCAGTGCCATAGGCAGAAACCTTACACCTCGTCAGCGCGTTTGTGTACATCTTTTATATTGAATCCAGAAAGGGATTTTTAATTATTTGGCCGCGCCTGAACGCATATGCACAA
>JAACNH010004586.1:0-23469 GCA_019447015.1 Hymenochirus boettgeri | reverse complement strand
TACATCTACTGCTATACCACACCGAGTCTAAATTATCCTACTATACTATTACTACCCTTACTCACTCTCCTCATGATAAATAGCCCACAAGCGAAGTTAGTTTGACAAGATCTATTCCTCCTAAATCCAGTGCTGGTTACTACTTATATATGTCAGTCCTTGAAACATCCTCTAGAACATGGACCCTTATTAAAACTTTCCAGGATCTTCCCCACCCACCTGAAGTTAAACTTACAGGCCTGTAATACACCGCTGTCGTGAACGACTACCCTTTTGATATTGGAATAACATCGCCTTTTCCATCCAGAGGCCACCACCCGGACATAGGAATCAGCAAAAAATTAAGAACACAATGGCCTAGATAAACACTGAACTTAGCTCCCAGTCCGTACCCTAGGATATGTATTTATTCCGGTCCAGGAGATTTACTAATATTAACCTTATTAGTTCTTTCTGTACCATATCCTCGGTTAACACAATTGAACTTGAATCTTGTATACCTTTATTGCTACATACTCTAGATATACTGTACTTGGATCTTCTATAGTGTATACAGAGGAAAAAAAATATTCAAACATTTGCTTTATCGCCATCCTCCGTAACTAACTTATCCCCATTAATTAATGGTGCCCGCCACATTCTCAGCCCTCATCTTCTACTATTAATATACTTAAAAAATGTTTAGGCTTAGTGATGCTTTCTTACTAATCCTAACTTCATTATTAATTTTAGCTAGTTTGATTGCTTTCTTACACTCCTTGTTACATTTTTTATACTCCCTAAAGGCCCTTTCCGTTCCCCTCGGCCTTAAAGGTTTTAAATGCCTTTTTCTTCCTTACCATTTGCCTCTTTACATCAGAATTCAGCCACATGGGCGACTTTATTTTTTTTACATTTATTTCCCAAGGGTATAAATTTAGATGTGAACTGGCTTAAAATCCCCTTGAACACAGTCCACTTCTGTTCAGTACCTTTACCTGATTACATTATCCCAGTTGACATTCTGAAGAGCTGCTTTTAACCTGGGAAAATTTGCTTTCCTAAATTAAATGTCTTTGTTAACCCAGCACACTTTTCCTTCGATAACAAAGTCCAAATGCCACTATTTCATGGTCCATATTCCCTAGCCTCCAGTTACCTTTATATCTATAATGCGCTCCCAACAATGTTAGATTTACCAGATCCACAGAGCTCCTTTTCTAGTAGGAACCTCAACCACCTGTGAGAGAAAATTATCCTGCAGCAAATTCAGGAACTCATCGCCTTTTTCTGTGATGGCGTTCCACCACACCATCAATGTCAGGGTAATTGAAGTCCCCCATAATGAGCACCACTCCCAAACTTGCAGCCCTTGCAAACTGCATGAAGTTGACTCACCTCCTCTCTGCTAGCATTTGCGGCCTTATAGCAGACACCAACAATGACATTACCCCACCCCCTTTCCTGTTGCCTAATTCCACCATATTGCCTCCACTTTATCACCATATCACCAGTTTACTCTCTTTTAATATTTGGCTCCATTCTTTTTAACATATACCATACTCCTCCCCCTTTCCTTTTTTTTTCTGTCCTGCCTAAACACAGGCATACCTCCTATTTTTACAGCCCAGTCGTGAGAACTGTTCAACCACGTTTCTGCATATCCCTATTACATCATACTTTTCATTCAATGCCATCATTTCCAATTCACCCATTTTGTCACCAGGCTTCTCGCATTTGCAAACATACATTTAGATTATGATCCTGTAATTTATTCGTACACTTTGATACACATTCCTCTCCATCCCCTATGCTAGCCCCACCCCCCTTTCCACCACCACTGCGCCTATACACCCCTGCTTTCCTCCTGGAAAATCTATCCCGTGAGATTGCTAATACCCTCCCCCCCAAACCTAGTTTAAAATCTCCTCCAACCCTCACGCCATCTCTCCCTAAAACGCTGCACCACCATCAGTGAGGTGCAACCCCTCCCTACTAAAGAGCCTGTAGCCGACAGCAAATTCTGCCCAGTTCTCAATAAAACCCAAACCCTCTCCTTACACCACTCCTCTCTTAGCCACGCATTAATGCTCCTAACTCCCGCTGTCTCCCTGGCTTAGCACGTGCGCGTAGTATTTCTGAAACACTACCCTGGAGGTCCTTGCTTTTATCTTGGCCCCTAGTTCTCGGAAATCATGTTTAAGGCCATCACCTCCACCTCTAACTTTGTCATTGGCACCAATGGTGAACCAAGACCGCCGGGTACACCCGCCGCCCCACCCTAATCGTCTACACGATCCACCACACAGCCGAACCCTAGCCCCAGGCAGGCAACACACAGTTCGCATGTAGGGTCTTGGCGGCAGATTACCCTATCTACCTTCCTAATATGGATTCCCCTACCACTACCACCTGCCTTGCATTCCGACCCTTCGTTCCTCCTCCCTTGTAATCAGAGATGGCAGTCCCCTGGGTGCTCAAGGAACTACCCCCCCTCCATACATGCTAATTCCGAGGTGTCCTCCTCCACCATTCATTACCAAGGCGCAATCTGTTGGGATACTGCCAATCTGGAAAGAAGCCCCCCTACTCTCCGCCCCCCCACTTCCCCCCTAGTAACCCTAAACAAAACAACCTACCTCCTCCCATCCTTTCTTGTCCCTCTTCCACCACCACTCCTATACTGGCCCCAGCCAGTGCCTGCTGACCCCCCAGTTCTGCCCCAATCCCCGCAATGCTGCAAGCTGCCCCCTTAACTCTCCACCTCAGCTTCCAAAACGGCAACCCACTCACAACCTGACACACGACATAGGTTCCCCGGAACGTCTGCTCCAGGTTCCTATACATGTGGCACGATGCACATTGATGGTACTGACAAAACTGTCCCTTCTATACACCACACCACACACACCACAGTGACGCCAACAAACCTTGTTTAATTGCCCTTCTTGTTTCAATGTCCTTCTTTTTTTATGTCCTTGAGATCAAGGTCCTTAACAACAAGGGCCACTCACAAGTTCGTTACATCACAGGAATTCCTTTTGTTAGGTCCAAACCACAGGCCCACCTGTGAATCCTATTAATAACTACCCTACACAGCCACACCAACAATTATGCCAAGAGCCAGAAAGAGAGGGAAAAAAAAAAAAAAACCAAACACTTATTAACCCTTTTACAGCCTGTTTGTGATTACAACAGGTACAATACTAGAATATAGAAGTCCAGCACACCCCTTTAACTGGAAGAGAAAGATTAGTCTGCTACTGCACCAATCCTGCACACAGTTTTTAACAGTAAACAATCCTTATTTTCAAACTGTCAAACAATCCTTATTTTCAAACTTTCACACACATCCAACATACACCATCAAATGATTAAGTGTCCTTCTTTTTTTATGTCCTTGAGATCAGGTCCTTAAGAGAAAGGCCACTCACAAGTTCGTTACAACACTCACAGAACTTCCTTTTGTTAGGTCCAAACCGACCTATCTGTGTGAGCTGGGCACGAGTGCATCTTATATGTATCTATCTTTGTGAGATGGGCATGATGGCATCTTGTATGCATCAGTCTGTATGAGCTGGACATGAGGGCATATATGTACCTACTGTGTGAGCTGGGCATGAGGGCAGCTTATTTGACCAATCTGTTTAAGACTAATCAAGGACATCTATATATACAAGTCTGTATGAGCTGGACTGAGCATAGCTGTTGTGAAAAACTATTTGCCCCCTTCCTGATTTCTTATTCTTTTGTGCATGTTTGTCACACTTAAATGTTTCTGCTCATCAAAAACCATTAAATATTAGTCAAAGATAACATAATGAACACAAATGCTAGTTTATAAAAAAAAAAACAAAACTCCAAATCTAACCATGGCCCTGTGTGAAAAAGTGATTGCCCCCCTTATAAAATAATTTTAAAAAAATAATAACTTTGAGATCTATCAGTCTGGTAAGGTTATAAAGCCATTTCTAAAGCTTGGGGACTCCAGCGAACCACAGTGAGAGCCATCCACAAATGGCAAAAACATGGTACAGTGATGAACCTTCCCAGGGTGGCTGGCCGACCAAAATTCACCCAGAAAGAGCACAGAGAAAACTCATCCAGGGCCACAAAAGACCCCAGACAACATCTAAAGAACTGCAGGCCTCAATTGCCTCAATTAAGGTAGTGTTCACGACACTCCACCATAGAAAGAGACTGGGCAAAAACGGCCTGCATGGCAGATATCCAAGGCGCAACACACTTTTAAAGCAAAAAGAACATTAAGGCTCGTCTCAATTTTGCTAAAAAACATCTCAATGATTGCCAAGACTTTTGGGAAATACCTAGTGACCGAAGACACAAAGTTGAACTTTTTGGAAGGTCGTGTCCATTACATCTGACGTAGAAGTAACACCATTTCTTCAGCAAAGAACATCATACCAACAGTAAAATTGGTGGTGGTAGTGTGATGGTCTGAGGTTGTTTGCTGCTTCAGACCTGGAAGCGCTTGCTGTGATAGATGAACCATGAATCTACTGTCTACCAAAAAATCCTGAAGGAGAATGTCCGGCCATCTGTTCGTCTCTCAAGCTGAAGCGATCTTGGGTGCTGCAGCAGGACAATGACCCAACACACCAGCAAATCCACCTCTGAATGGCTGAAGAAAAACAAAATGAAGACTTTGGAGTGGCCTAGTCAAAGTCCTGACCTGAATCCTTTTGAGATGTTGTGTCATGACCTTAAAAAGAGCGGTTCATGCTAGAAAAACCCTCAATAAAGCTGAATTACACAAATTCTGCAAAGATGAGTGGGCCAAAATTCCTCCAGAGCGCTGTAAAAGACTCGTTGCAAGTTATCACAAACGCTTTATTGCAGTTATTGCTGCTAAGGTGGCCCAACCAGTTATTAGGTTCAGGGGGCAATTTCTTTTTCACACACAGGGCCATGTAGATTTGGAGGTTTTTTTCTCTACTAATAATAAAAACCATCATTTAAAACTGCATTTGTGTTCATTATGTTATCTTTGACTAATATTTAATGGTTTTTGATGAGCAGAAACATTTAAGTGTGACAAAATGCAAAGAAACAGAAAATCAGAAGGGGGCAAATTTTTTCACACCACTGATATTTACCTATCTGTGTGGACTGGGCATGAGGGCATCTTATATGTACCGATCTGTGGAAGCTGAGCATGAGGGCATCTTATATGTACCAATCCATGTGAGCTGGGCCTGAGGGCATCTTATATGACCAATCTGTGTGTGAGCTGAGCATGAGGCCATCTTATATGTATCTGTCTCTGTGAGCTGGGGATGAGGCATCTTATAATTTACATGTACCAATCTGTGTGGACTTGGCATGAAGGCATCTTATATGTACCAGTCTGTGTGGATTAGGGATGTGGTCATATTATATTACAAGTATGTGTGGGCTGGGCATGAGGGCATCTTTTGTACCTGTCTGTGTGGGCTGGGATGGGCATCTTTATGTTTACCAGATGGTGTAAAGTCATCCTTCCAGTTAACCAGCCATGCTAATTAAGTCAGCCCTCCAGTTCACCAGGCAGTGTTAAGCCAGTCCTACAGTTCACAAGCCAGCGTTAAGTCGGCCCTCCAGGATAAGTCAGCCCTCCAGTTCACCAGCTAGTGTTGTCAGCCCTCCATTTCACCAGCCAGTCATTAAGTCACTCCATTTACCAGCCAGTTTGAAGTTATCCCTCCAGTTCAAGTCAGTGTTAAGCCAGCCCGTCTACCTGCCAGTGTCAAATCAGCCTTCCAGTTCAGCAGGCAGTCCACCACACCCAACTCCGCAACAACATCACAAGTCACACCAGCACATTTCCAGTGTCAAAGCCATGCTCACTTTCCCACCGTAGCGCCATCTACCTAAACGGCATTTAAAAGGAACACTGTGATGAGGCCAATAGAAAGATGCGTTACTTGCAGATGTGTCTTCTCATTGGTCTTGTTGCTGATGGATCAAGGGGGCTGTAGGACTGGAACAGCAAAGGCAAGCCTAATCTAAGAACAACCCAGTACAATGCGTGTGTGGAGTGGGGGGGGGGGGGGTTTAAAGACCAACTTTGGTTTACAATATGTTTCATAATCTATAGCCAGATAATTAATTACAATTAAATAAAATTATAATTTGCCTTTTTAAGTAATTCCTAACAAAAGGTTATACGAGTGTGAAGCCAGTATTTTACTACCACAGCCCTGGAGTTTACTTTCACTCAATCCTAGGAAGCACATTGATCATTTCTATCCATGGGAGGTAGTAAGGGAGGTGTTTCACTTTTTCCATACAGTTAGGATACAGTTACATGTAACAACCCTTTTCAATTTGGCCAGTGTCTTACCTTTTTTATCCTTGAGGAATCCTTTAAAAATGTTCATGTCTCAGGAACCCTTAAATAAAATAAATATTGTTTTTTACAGTGATCATTTAATCAAATACATAATTCTACAAATAAGAACGGATTAATAAATATATCTATACCAATTAATTTTTTAAAATCACAATGTTGGATCCATACATCTCCTACACTATCCCTAGAGCAGTGGTGGCGAACCTATGGCACGTGGCCAGAGGTGGCACTCGGAGCCCTCTCTTGGGCACTCATGCACAACAGAGTTCACCAGAGTTTGTTACCAAAAAAGCCAAGAGAAAGTGTTGTGTGCTGTCTGTAGCAGAGAGAGGTCCCTGCTTGAGTCCCTGTTTTGGATCTCAAACTCCTGTCTAATAATGTAGGGGTTAATGGTCAATGTTTTAGATCTCAAACTCTTGTGTGGTAATGTAAAGTTTAAAGGGTATCTTACTCTAAAAAAATCGATTTTCAATAAATAGTACCTATACAGCAAGATCCACTCCTCCAAAAAAAAATTCGGATTTTAAATCTGAACAGTAGATCAAGAAAATCACATAATTACAGCATTTACAGGGAAAGACCTGTCACTCCAGAAGCAAAATTATAAATGTAATGCTTGACCTCTTCGCCTGCCGCCCACACCTTTCTGCAACATTTAAGAGAATCAGCAGAGAAAAGACAGCAGGGGAGGGAGGGGAGATGTGTAAGCAGAGCATGACCATGGTGAGGCTGGCAGAACACATAAGTGTTGCAGCACAAAAAAAGGCAGTGAGGGTGGGGGAATTAGAAGTCTCACTAATCATTAAAGGGACATATTGTCTCCCATTTTGAAACATCATTTGATTTCATACTCTTTGCTCTCTTGCTGTTGACATTAGTGATCTGACATTTCAGGTTCTAATGGTCCTTCTTTCCCAGGATGCCCCACATCCTTAGAATGTTCCTAACAGTAATTTCTACTGATTGGTGGATGGGTCAAAGATGCCAGATCTCTACTGAGCAACTGAATCAACCCAGGCGGTGGTTCAAGGGCAAGACCAAACTACTAGGGGTCCTGCAAACAGGAAACAGTATTTTATTGCATTATTTATACACAGACAAATGCTGAATGGGCAATTAAGGTCAACGGGATGAAAAAGCATATTATTTTCACTAAACTTCCCCATTAAACATTAATGACAGCAAGCACAGATAAAGTGTGAGTACCATCATTTTACTTGTCTCAAATTGTAGTTTCAGAAAATGTAAAGTTTTTTCAGTAAGTTAGTGACCCTTTAATAGGTAATCTAAATCAATTCTATCTAATGTATTGTGTGTGTCTATTTGATTTGTTTTTTTCTAAAGTAAAACACTCAATCAGGTTAAATGATCATGTTGGCACTATGCAATAAAGTGAGGGTTTGGGTTGCATTTTGGGCACTCCAAAAGGTTCACCATCACTGCCCTAGAGGAACCCCAAGTAACCTCTCAGGAAACAGGGTCCATGGACCCCTGTTGGAACACACGTTCTAGGCATAAGGCAAGGCAATTGTTTTTTAGTAATTGTATCGCCTTTAAGTTTAAATATTTCATTTATAACTATTTTGATTGACCTTCAACTAAATATTTATGGTTGTCAAACTCATAAGACTATTCCTAGATTCTGGTAAAACTGCATAGTCCTTTGTTTTGAATACATAGGCTACAGTCCTAATAATGTAATAATAAAAAAATAGTGAACTAAGGTGCATCCAAAGCCAAAAAAGGACAAGCCCTTCCACACAGTCTAGGCTGCACTGGCAAGATCCTCACATGCTTTAGATTGCATTTTTGATATAGCTAGCGAGTAAGAACCATTCCAGTGCTTCTGGCACCCTGGCATTCCGATAACAGATTACTGGGAAAATCAACCCAAGTGCAAAGTAACGCACATAAACCAGATGCATTGTGATCTCCCTTTTCATGTGCATTACCATGCATTAATAGTGCACCAACGATGCCTGACTAATGTCAGCACAACGTGCGATTACTGCCTGAAACCGTCCTAATCACCCACTCGTTCATCAGGCATCGCGGCTGCATCGAGCATGTGTCTGGGAATTCACATTTTGTACATTCAGGGATTGTAAACAACGTGTGGCCTTTAAACTTCCAGATCAGTGTTTCTCAACCTTTATCTGTGGGGACCCCTTGAAACTATTTTCATGTCTCGGGGACCTCTACATAAATTATGATTATATACAGTATCATTATTTTTCTTTGTCAGTCTCTCAAATCATCAAAAACCTAATCTATACAAATATAAATGATAGATCTATAAATACATCTCTATTGAACAAAATGCACCTAATTCACACCAGGGTGGAACCCTTACATATAAACATTACTTATTTTCATTTATCTCTCAGACATCAATACACCAAAACACAGACTTTATACAGAACATTGATAAATATGTAGAAAAATATATCTGCATTCATCAAAATTGTGGATCTATACAATTTCTGTTAGTTTTGAGGACCCCCATGCAACCTCTCAGAGTTGGATGGGGGTCCTCAAACACTTCTCCAAATTATGTGTAAATTATCCCTGCAAAAGAAACTTTTTAACAATATATCTACTGGAAAAGTAAAGACGAAAACTTCTATTGTAGCTTTTATTTATACCATTATATTACTTATTATACGTTTTATTAATTTGTTTATTATTATGATATATTCCTTTACCCAATTTACTGTTATTACCTATATCTGAATATACCCCATTACCCTATTTACTGTTTGTTACTTTATATCTGAATATATCTGTATTACCCATATTTACTGTTTATTACTCTATATCGTAAATTCCATATTCCCATATTTACTGTTATTATTAATCTGAATAAATCTGTATTTCCCTATTTACTGTTTTTACTCTATATCTGAATATATCCCCATTACCCATATTTACTGTTTGTTACTTTATATCTGAATATATTCTGCATTACCCATATTTACTGTTTATTACTCTATATCTGTATATATTCTGCATTACCCATATTTACTGTTTATTACTCTATATCTGAATATATCCCCCTAGTACCCATATTTACGGTTTGTTACTTTATATCTGTATACTCTGTATATGAATATATCCGTATTACCCTTATATTTACTGTTTATTACTCTATATCTGAATATAATCTGTATTTTCCCATATTTACTGTTTATTACTCTATATCTGAATCTACTCCCCCATTACCCATATTTACTGTTTGTTACTTTATATCTGAATATATTCTGTATTACCCATATTTACTGTTTATTACTCTATATCTGAATATATTCCATATTTCCACGGTTTGTACTTTATATCTGTATATACTCTGTATATACTCTGTATATAATATATTCCGTATTACCCATATTTACTGTTTATTACTCTTATCTGAATTAATCCGTATTTCCCATATTTACTGTTTATTACTCTAATCTGAATATATCCCCATTACCCATATTTACTGTTTGTTATTTTATATCTGAATATTTCTGCATTACCCATATTTACTGTTTATTACTCTATATCTGTATATATCTGCATTACCCTATTTTACTGTTTATTACTCTATATCTGAATATATCCCCATTACCCATATTTACTGTTTGTTACTTTATATCTGAATATATTCTGTATTACCCATATTTACTGTTTATTACTCTTATCTGATATATTCCATATTTCCCATATTTACTGTTTATTACTCTATATCTGAATATAATCTGATTTTCCCATATTTACTGTTTATTACTCTATATCTGAATATATCCCCATTACCCATATTTACTTTTGTTACTTTATACTGATATATTCTGCATTACCCATATTTACTGTTTATTACTCTATATCTGAATATATCCCCTAGTACCCATATTTACGGTTTGTTACTTTATATCTGAATATATTCCATATTTCCCATATTTACTGTTTATTACTCTATATCTGAATATAATCTGTATTTCCCATATTTACTGTTTATTACTCTAATTCTGAATATATCCCCATTACCCATATTTACTGTTTGTTACTTATATCTGAATATATTCTGCATTACCCACATATTTACTGTTTATTACTTATATCTGAATATATCCTCTAGTACCCATATTTACGGTTTGTTACTTTATATCTGAATATATTCCATATTATCCATATTAACTGTTTGTTACTTTATATATGAAATATATCCCGTATTGCCCATATTTACTGTTTGTAACTTTATATATAGATATCCCGTATTGCCCATATTTGCTGTTTGTTACTTTATATCTGAATTATCCCGTATGCCCATATTTACTGTTTGTTACTTTATATAATAATATCCCGTATTGCCCATATTTACTGTTTGTTACTTTATATAAATATATCCCGTATTGCCCATATTTACTGTTTGTAACTTTATATATGAAATATCCTTATTGCCCATATTTGCTGTTGTTACTTTATATATGAATATATCCCGTATTGCCCATATTTACTGTTGTTTACTTTATATATGATATATCCCGTATTGCCCATATTTACTGTTTGTTACTTTATATATAATATATCCCGTATTGCCCATATTTACTGTTTGTTACTTATATATGAAATATCTCCCGTATTGCCCATATTTACTGTTTGTTACTTTATCTGAATATTCTGCATTACCCATTTTACTGTTTTACTCTATAATCTGAATATATCCCCTAGTACCCATATTTACGGTTTTTTCTTTATATCTTTATATCTCTGTATATGAATATATTCCGTATTACCCTATTTACTGTTTATACCTCTATCTGAATATAATCCGTATTTCCCATATTTACTGTTTATTACTCTATATCTGAATATATCCCCATTACCCATATTTACTGTTTGTTATTTTATATCTGAATATATTCTGCATTACCCATATTTACTGTTTATTACTCTATATCTGTATATATTCTGCATTCACCATATTTACTGTTATTTACTCTATTCTGAATATATCCCCATTACCCTATTTACTGTTTGTTCTTTATATCTGAATATATTCTGTTTACCCATATTTACTGTTTATTCTCTATATCTGAATATATTCCATATTTCCAATATTTACTGTTTATTACTCTATATCTGAATATAATCTGTATTTCCCATATTTACTGTTTATTACTCTATATCTGAATATATCCCCATTACCCATATTTACTGTTTGTTACTTTATATCTGAATATATTCTGCATTACCCATATTTACTGTTTATTACTCTATATCTGAATATATCCCCTAGTACCCATATTTACGGTTTGTTACTTTATATCTGAATATATTCCATATTATCCATATTTACTGTTTGTTACTTTATATATGAATATATCCCGGATTGCCCATATTTACTGTTTGTTACTTTATATATGAATATATCCCGTATTGCCCATTTTTGCTGTTTGTTACTTTATATATGAATATATCCCGTATTGCCCATATTTACTGTTTGTAACTTTATATATGAATATATCCCGTATTGCCCATATTTACTGTTTGTTACTTTATATATGAATATATATTCTTTCTTCTTTTGTTTCTTTGTATTACCGATTGCCCATATTTACTGTTTTTTACTTTATATATGAATATATCCCGTATTGCCCATATTCTGTTTGTAACTTTATATAAATATATCCCGTATTCCCTATTTACTGTTTGTACTTTATATATAAATATATTCCATATTATCCATATTTACGGTTTGTAACTTTATATATGAAACAACGAAACCTTATCTGTCACCTGCTCCTAGTGTAGTATGGCTCAGTTCTCCCATGGGCTTCTCCCCCTCCCTGGCTATGTCTAAACAAGTGCACACACCTGCACCTGTACCCTATCAAGATTATTTACCATAATCTACACAGATTAAAACCACTAGAACCGATATTGATGAAAACTATTCAGCTTTAACAATACAGATAAAATAATACAGTGCAATGCTCAGTGCAGTTCAGAGGGACCTGTTTCCCCTCTGCGTCTTGAAATGGAATTAACTTGCAGTAAGGGCCATTGTGTGTCAATAGACATATACACTGGGATGCTGTTTTTTTTCTTTGTACTATGTGTCAAAGGTATTTTCCTTAGTACTCCCATGGTAAGCCAATGATCTGTTGAGATTAATGGCATTGCCAGCAATCCTCCCTTATCTTTCACCAATACTTAAGTTAACAAACACTATGACCTACTTTTTACCTGGAAATGCAGATAGTGCACCCCCCTCCTCCTCTTCCAGTCAGTTCCTTTCACTAGGGACTTGGCATTCTTCTCCTCCTTATAGGTAACGAGACACCCCCTTCGTGCTCTTTCATGTGATCATTAGCTATAGGCCTTTCCCTCTTGCTACAAGATTTTACATGAACGGTGGACCTTATTTCGCCGGAAAGCTGCCATACTGCATTTTCCATAAGCTCAAAGCTTGCTAAAGTAAAAAGGTTGAGTAACGCTGGTTTAAACTGTGTGTACATGGGCCAACACTGGCCCGATATGCCCTTCAGCACCACATCAATCCAAAAACAGCTGTAATCCACGCAATCAGAAAAATTGCCAACATGTCAGATCCACTTCTCACCAATATTTAATAGTTTGAACCGATTGACCAAAATAGTTATAACCGGATTGCCTGGAGGAAACCCTTGCAAGTACATGTAGAACAAACAAACTCCTTGCATAGCTATATCCAAGGTAGGATTTAAACCCATTTTTGACATCTCAACAATACTAGGAGATCCATGTAATGTAACTACCGGTAAACAGTGAAAACCTTTTTTAAGAATCATCTGTAAAATTACAAAAATGCAATTTCTGGTGAGGAACAAATCAGGACACCCCCCACAGTAAGTCTCACTCAATTGGCTCAAATCACACAGGTTTTCAAGATTTGTAGCAGCTTGTAAGTCTGGTGAGTGATTTAAAAAGATCTCATAATAATTTAAAACCAGTCATTCCACTGTCTGGAAAATAGTAAAGAGTAGAGCCCAAGATTCTAAAGAAAGTCTCCAAACCACAAAATGTTGTCACGGCCCTTCAGACACTCTTGCTACAGTGATGTGAAAGCGCATGCCTCTGCAATCCAAAAGACTGCACACGCTGTAACTAACATGGGAGGTGAGCTCGGAGAAAAACCTTTCTATAAAAAAAACATCAAGACCAGACTGAATTTGTCAGAGAAATATAGATAGGAAATGGACTGGAATGATGTTCTTTAGAAACAAAAATGAATAATTTGGACACCAGAATAGAGGACTTGTTTGTTGTTCCAATACCACAGCATTCCAGGAAAGAAACTCATACCAACTGTGAAGCAGCAGGATCTGGTCAGCTCACCATCTAGTTTTTTTTAAACTTCCAATGACCCTGCCATCACAACATGGAAAACAGTTCCATAGTTTTACTGTTTCTCAAAGTAAAAACCCTTCCCGGTCTGAAATACTTCGGAACATATAAAACTGGAACATTGGAAGTCACTATTTTTACAAAATGGTATTTATTTAGGTTAACACAATAAATATATTATAGCAATACTTTAAATGTCAAAAGTGAAATTATATAGCACAAAATAAAATGGCACTGCCACATCTCAAGGGAAACGTAAGCTTTTCTTGTATTTTTTTTTTTTTTGTATTCTTGATTTCTAGTATGCAGTTTACAGCCCATGTACCAAAATGGCCATTATTCTATGAGCTGAAATATGTGATGGCAATTTTCTTTTCTAGTTCCCAGTAAGCACATATGTTCTGGGGTGCATTACAATGGAGTTATCCATTCATATCAGGCACTGTTCCAAGACCTTACAATCTAAGAACCCTGTTAAGCTGGGTACACACACTAGCGATAAAGCCTGATACTGTTACCAGGGCTTTATCAGCAGTGTGTGTAATGTCTTTCCAGAACGGCACGCAGCTGCCAAACTTCAGGTTGGCCTCACGGTCTTTTGGGAAAGACCTAAAAGTTGGCCGTGGTTGTGGAAAACACAGTCCCGACGTTCTACCTATGTGTATTGGGACAACGCTTGGGACTGTGTGTTCACTAATGTTTGAAAAATGACAGGCAGGATCTTGCAGATCCTGTCTGTCATTTTTCAGAAATCTTTACTGTATGTACCCACATTTACACACACACAATCCTATCAGCATGTGACGGAAAATAGAGAATCCAGAGGAAACCTATACCATGTTCTAGCAGATGAGACCAAGGATACAGTAGTTATGAATCTGTGACTTTTAGCTGCAACATGGTACGTCTGCCCAATTAGCCACCATGCTGCCTATTCATAGAGATTTAGACCAAAAAAACTAATTCTTAACATGCACTTATTCAGTTAAGAGATGGTGTGGTGCTATAACCAATGCAATAATATAATCCAACTAAAGGACAATAGTAAGAGCAGCCCATACACATTAGAAGATTGATGGTGCAGCCAATCGAGTCACTTCTGATGAGTAATATGGAAGTACTGATCAATCTGCACCACCATGGGCAATATAGAGCAGAAAATGATAAAATCTATTAGGCGTATTGATATTTTAGCTTCAATTCTCCTTGACTAGCAAAATATTTACCCAATGCGTTTGTGTTAATGACACTGTCAGCCCCATTCCTTTTGTAATTTTTAATGATAATATCGGTCACTGTGTCACCAACTGTACATTCTTTGGGTCAGTCGCACATTTGAAATGTGTATACATTTCCTTTAGATTCACGTCTCTTATTTACATCCTCAAACTTACTCTGGATGTAACTTGCTGCTTCATCGTACTGATTTGCATCGAACTACACTGAACTATCGGTCAATTGGGCCAAATAATTCATGATGTGTACACAGCTTAAGGCAAAAAGGATATAAAAGAGGATCATAAAGGAACATTGAAGTAGATATTAGCCCCTTACCAGTGTACACAGGGAAGCAGATAGTAACAGGACTGGGAGGGTTTTTCTCCTCTCACAGGTCTTTTAGTTGGGAAAAATGTTACTAACGTCTCAGTGAACCACTTGTTGCTACGATACGTCATATATATTTCATGGTTCTGCAGATGTAAAATACACCAAAATTAGGAGAAAATTCTATCCCATCATTTGTATCCTTTCTAAAACACACTTTTCATGGTTCCGGTCTTTCAGGCCAAAATATTTTATCCTTTTTTTGGCCTACCGACTATTCGTTCTTCAGAATCGGACGTACAGACAATCCAATGCATCCAATACAAACCACGGGCAATAATCGGGCCCAAGAGGACCACACAAACGCCCATGGTTTTCGGACGCTATTTTTGCTGTGACCACAGCCTTCCTCCTAGCTGACCGGTCAGAAATGCCGAACAGTTAGTCAAGAGGAAGGATCTCACCAAGTCCGTTGGCTGGGATATTGGCTGAAAGTTCTGTTGGGTACGGCAAACAGCATTGCCTCAGTTTTGTATACAGTGGTGGGGAAGATATTGGAAAGTTTGATACGGTACACATATTCTAGACTGCCTCCTAAATAGTGATCAGCATGATTAAGAGGAACAGATCTTATGAAAAAAACTTGTTTGGCTTTTATGTGGAAGTGAGTAGGAATTTGGACTCAGGCATAGCAGTAGATGTAGTATACTTGGATTTCACTAAGGCTTTTGATACAGTCCCCCATAGGGGACTAATGTATAGCTAGGTCTGTTGGTCGGGGGTGGCACATTTGTAAATGGATAGAAAGTTGGTTAATGGATAGGATGCAGTTAGCAATTGTAATGGGGCTTTAGCAATATGGACTAAAGTGCTGGGGCCACTTATATTTAATTTATTTATTATGATTTGGAAGTGGGTATTGCCAGCAAGGTTTCTGTGTTTGTGGATGACACTTTGGTCACCATTAAAGCTACAGCTGATGGCAGCATGGGGCTCGATTCCACCCTTGGACACATCTGAAAGGGGTTGTATGTTCTCCTCGTGCTTGCGTGGGTTTCCTCCGGGCCACTCCGGTTTCTCCCACAATCATAAAGACATACTGATAGGTAGTATGTGTGAAATTTGCTTAGATTGTAAGCTCTTCGGGGCAGGGCCTGATGTGAATGTATACATGTAATTGTAAAGTGATATGGAAGATGTTGGCACTATATAAATCCACACTATAACAATGATGTGCATCGTTGCATTTGGACCTAGATAGATTGTCACTTTGGGCTGCTAAGTGGCAGATGAGATTCAATGATGAGAAATGTAAGGTGATGCATTTTGGACTTAAAAATCCTTGTGCTGCTTATACTATAAATGGCTCTGTGTTAAGTGAATCCCTGTTGGAAAAGGATCTTGGGATAACAAACTTAAAATATAGCAAGCAGTGTCAGCAGCAACGCTAAACCAGCATGGTATTGTCTTGTATAAGATTCAAGGAGAAAAATATTCTCCCTCTTTAGTCCTCGTTGGAATATGCATTGCAGTTTTGAAATCCTATGTACAAAAATGACATAAAGAATGTTGCAGGTTACTCGTATTGATACATAGATTTGATCCAGGGTTATTCCCGATTGCCACTTGGAGTCAGTAAGGACTTTTTTTCTCCTTCATACGTTTTGACACCTTACTCTGGGCGTTCTTATAACACCTCTTAGCCCCTATCCAATCACGCTCTTAACACTTGGCTCTGATATGCAAATGGGATTTCCAGGTTACATAATTGCCAAAGATTCTTGTACAAGTCATTCTGAATTGAGAAAGCCAGTCGGATGACTAGCGAAATGTCTTCAAGAACTAAACTTCAAGCTAGTTGACTAATTGAATACAACAGATATGCAAGGTTCATATTTATTAGTATTTACCACAACAGTTTAACTACCTATGGGGTTAGGACTTGGAGCACAGGATACTGATTAAATATACATGTTAGGGAGAGGTGTGGATAGAGGAGCTAAAAGCTCCACACAGAGTATAAAATGAATAGAGCCTTCTTATAACGAAGGTACCTCATAGAATCATGTTATTATTATAGCATTGCCTTAATAATCTAACATATAAACACATATTTCTCACTAAAAGAAATGGGTGGGGACATGCAAAGTATCTTATTTATTGCCTGTGGCAAAGGCATGTGTCTAGATATAATACAGCCTAATGGTATAGAGCAGGCGTGTTTAACTTGTGACCTTTTTACATGTTTGAAAACCACAATTCCCGCAGTAAGTTTTTTCTAATATCCTGTAGCTAAGGCATCTGTCTAGATCTAATACAGCCTAAGCTTGTGACCTTTCACATGTTTGAAAACTACAAATCCCGCATTCTCTGTTTTGCAGTTAGTGTCTTCTAAAGAACTTTACACATGTTTAAAACTACAACTCCCAGCATTCCCTAACTGCACAGAATTCTGGAAAACTTAGTTTTCATACATCCTGGAATAAACATTTTCCGGACTTACAGACATTAAAACCCACGGTCATGCTTAGTGCTCCTACCCAAGGTTTGAACATGCAAGTGATTCATCTGCCCTTCCTTCCATCCATAGCTATTAGACTATTGGATTAGGGAAGCATTATATGGGGTCGATTGGTTGGCGCAACGTTAATTGCCCGCTTTGCGGCTGCAGCGCGAGTACCAGAAGAGGCACTCGTGCAGCCGTTTCAAAGTAATTTACCAGAGTTGCGTGCCTCTTTACACGTAAGTATTAAACACCAACTAATAGCTGGTGATAAATACTTAAGTGTTTACACTTTTACAAGCCTCTGGTAAATCCCGTATGGGAGATTTGCCCAAGAGCTTGTGCCTCTGGGTGAATCTCCCTGTTAGTCATAAACTTTACCATATTTGCAGTCACTTCCAATACCACCTACCTGGCAGTAAAGTCTATAATCTAAAGGTTCGTGCACACATGCGATCGCCCGGTGCCTGCGCATGACTTGTGCGAACGGTCGTTTCGGATTATATTCGTGCTGTGTATCGACAGAACGGCCATTTTAGAGCCTAAACCCCTACATGGCAGATTATCGGACGTTCGTAACACATCATGCGTCACTGGTTGGCACCCGCATCGCATGTTGTACGAACCTTAGGCTGGGTAAACACCAGTAATGAACCAATAGTGCCACGGATTAGTCGGCTGAAATATGTGATGGTGTGGGCGGCCAGCTGCGACCTAGTTCAGTCGTCCGTATCAGACAAATGGTCAGTTAGTAAATCACGGCCAATCATACAGTTCCCTATGACCACATGTTCAGTCTGTCACATGTGCTGCTGGCTGCAGCCACTGTTACTGTGACCAACAGTCATCTGTTCTGGCAGGGCTCTCACACAAAGCAGACAAATGGTATTAACCTGCAGATCTAACACAGATCCAGGCAATCCTGCACAATGTGCAAATCAATCTGAACAGCTCCATTGGACATCCTGAGACCCTTTACAGGATCCAGAATAACATGCTAGGTTCATACTTATTGGTAATTACCACAGCAAGTTGCAGATTTACGTCACTATGGGGTTAGAAAACACAGGGTTCTGATTAGCTTGACAAGTAATGGAGAGGTTTGGATAAAGGAGCTAAAATCCCCCAAAGGGTATAAAATGAAGTAGAGCCTTCTTATAACTGAAGGCACCTAACAGCCTCATGTTTATATATTAATATTGGGGTAAAAACTGCCCATTTCTCTAAGAATGCTGGGTAGTTTCAGAGACATGCAAATCATTTAATCATAAACAGACACTTCCTGTCTAGCACCAGAAACTGGATGGTCTTATTCTTCTATGAGAGGGGAGGAGGAGTAAATGTGAGAGTCTGAAGAATGTTCTAATTGGCTAAGACTGTCACATGTTTTATAAAACAAGCACATAACTGGGTGTAATACAGAAACTTCCTTATACTTCCTGTCTTTTCATGGACAGTGCCTAAGAGAATTTTTTGATTTGCTAACAGTGGAAGATCAGAACCCTCATTGGATGTTAGTAAAATTCCACTTCCTTTTAGTGTCTACATGGAGACCCTGTAGAAATCCTGGAGGTGTGTCTTAACCTATCATTTTGAGTTTTCCATTTAAACTTAGGGGTGTCCAGTATAGTAAGTTTAGTTTATTAATTGTATATAAATTGTTTTGTAATTCAGTATGTAGTAGTACTATACTTTGTATGTGTGTATTTCTTATGGTGATTTTAATTAAATAGTGCTAATTACACACATACTTATGGACCTTCCTATGTGTAATAATCTATATATCCCCCCCCTAGTTAGTTGCTCCTAAAAACTCAATGCAATCTCCATAAAATATAAATTTATTTATATAATATAAGGGATAAGGGATATATCATACATGTCTAATTTTTTTACCCCATTCATTTATATGTTTGTGTAGTTGAGTGCTGGAGTCTTTTGTGTAATGTATAATTGCCGGTCCTCCATTCCACCACACCTGAAAGTATTTTTGAATAGGTTTGAGCAGCATATCTCTATATTTGTATTTAATTAAGGGCAGTGTGGCCAAAGCCCTATTATATGCTTTGCTCCCTGTGAAAATGTATTCTCCGCCCCTTGAAGGCAGTCCAGATAGAAGGAAGGTATATAAACTTCGTAAGTCTCACATGAGTCCCTGGAATAGATCATACTAAATTAAGAGCAGGTATGGTCTTTGTTGCCCCCGGAACATATATTTTTCACTAGGTTAGGACTGGTGCTGGGATACTGCCTTGGAGTGGCGCATCAGCTTTCACGCGTTTGTACAAACAATGTAACTAAAGGTATCCATTTGAACAGGTGATTACCCTTCATTACTTGCATACATGTCTATTCTTTTACCCCATTCATTTATAATTGTATTGTGTGTATTGGTGCTGGAGTTTTTGTGTAATGTAATAATTGCCGGTCCTCCATTGCACGCACCTAAAAGCATTAAACCAAATGACAGAACCCTATCCATAGTGTCCCCGGAATCAGTTATTTATTGGGCAGGCTAATATAATATATAAGTGGCCTGGATTATAATGGGAGCAACAGTGGATTATATCCTTATAAAAATCACTCAACTACGTAGTTGGGCGCTATGTAATAAATAAAGGAGCTATGTTAATAACCTATGGCAGAAGAAGGGCCTGCACTCTGCCCATTAGATTGACTGATATGGTAATAAATCTGCCCAGTCAATACTGCTCTGTCAATGGTCATTCAAAGGTCTGATTAGACCCCAGAAGCCCACATGAAACAGTTTATTATTGTTTCCATCAAAATATATTTAAATAATTTGTTAACTGGGTGGTGATCAATAATCCCAGACTTCCAGTCAATACGAACTTTGGGGGTCTAGTCCAACAGGGGAGCCAATATGGTCAAGGAGAAATTGTAGCACGTTATAACATAATTATTTAGTAAATATATAGGTTATATATATATAATATATATATATATATTATTTGATCTATAATATAGACCAGATATATATAATTATTATATACAGTCCATAATGTGACAGTTGGACTATTGACCTTTGATCATGTGTAGCACTTGTAATGGTAATAGTCTCTTAAAAATGTGATTGCCATTTATAGTAAATATTGTATGATTATATTGCTACATGATTATCTTTATACTTAATCCTTTAAAACATGTAACTAACATATTTTTGACTATTTTACAATCAAAATGAACTTATTTAATAAAATAACGTTTATTTATGGGGTACAATTTATCTGTAATAGTGTGAGAATTGGATGGAGGCAGAAATCTTTTATCTGATTTGTCTTAATGTATGCTTATGAAGGTTCTCATTCATCCAGGTCATGGTATATCGTTTGTATTCAATTAGATCAACTGGACTTGAAGTTTAGTTCTTGAAGACGTTTCGCTATTCATCACTGGCTTTCTCAATTCAGAATGACTTGTACAAGAATCTTGTGCAATTATGTACCCTGGAAAATCCCAATTAGCATATCACAGCCAGGTGTTAAGGGCTGATTAGATAGTGGCTAAAGGTGGTATAGGAACGCCCAGAGTAAGGTGTCAAAACAGCATTGTACATGGCAGACAGATGGTGTCTTCAAAGGTATGTCCTTTATCCTTAAGATGCAGGTACACGGAAGTCCTGACCCGAGATTGGCTCTTCTCTGCTGGCCATACGTTGATGCAGTTGTTTGTTTGGTCTCCCCCACATACAAATCAGAGCTTCTTCACTGCACTGCTGCAGCGTTATATGATGTCGCTTTTCTTGTGTTTCGGTATTGGATCTTTCGGATTTACCAATTGCTGCCTCAGTGTGTTGTTCGGTTTAAAGCAGACAGGGATGGTGTTTTTTTGAAACCTCTTCTTAATTTCTCGGTACCCCTGCTACATATGGGAGGACCTGTTCTTTCTCCTTGTCTTGCTTTTCCCCTTCACTGTTGGTATTCGTGTTCTTTTCTTTCCTTCTGCTTCTTTGACAAAGGCCCAGCTTGATATCCAGTTTTAAGGGCTCCTCTGAGATGTTTCATTTCTTTAGCCTCCCCTCTGTGCTAGTGGGGATGTTCTCAGCTCTGTGTTGCAGGGTTCTGATGACCCCCAGCTTGTGATCTAAAGGTGGTGGGAGTCAAACATCAAATACTGATCTCTGTGTGTTGGTTTTCTGTAAACATCTACTTCCAGTTACCATTCTCCCTGACTTCTACCAAGCAGTCCAAGAAAGACAGTTTGTGAGGTGTTAAGGAGGCCATTTATGTGAAAATAAAGAAACAAAGCCTAAATAGAGGTGGGGGGGGTTCGACACCATCTTTGCCATGTACAATGCTATTTTGACACCTTACTCTGGGCGTTCCTATAACACCTCTTAGCCACTATCTGTGATATGCTAATTGGGATTTTCCAGGTACATAATTGCCACAGATTCTTGTACAAGTCATTCTGAATTGAGAAAGCCAGTCGGATGACTAGCAAACGTCTTCAAGAACTAAACTTCAAGTCCAGTTGACTAATTGAATACAACAGATGTCCCTTTCAATACAACATACTACGTCTATGTGCCTGTTTTTTTAAAAGTGCAAATTCTTATATTATAAAATGATTATTATACATTTTTTATTATTCATTTAGACAAATAAAAAATGTTCTTCTTGTGTCATTTTGTTGGTTCTTTTGTATGTCCCACAACCGAATATACTGTACTTGACCCAGAGTGTGGGTGGCCCAATTTCCCTGGATTACTAATGACTCTGATGCAAATTATTCTTTAGTCATGAAAAAAAGAGCATCTATACATATATCTGCAAATACTGTATGTACAAACTTGCTTCCAACTTAATAAACCTAGTAGACCGTTTCCAAGGAAACATACAGATTAAAATCTCACGGGGGGGATATATATAAGAACTGGCAGTGTTAAGGTCAGTCTCAAGTACTGTTTATTTGTATGTCCAATTCCTGTAATTATAAAGCTTCAAAAGTTCTGATACTTTTTAATTTTTTACCTCACACCAAGCATTTGACATTCGAACATATATTCCTAGATGTAGTTCCCATTCCAACTAACCGGTCTTTAACACATAACTCACAGAAACATTAAAGAAGTTTAACGTCACCTAAAGAGAGCCGTTATCAGCTTTTTCCGTCTTAAAGCCCACATTAAACCGATGTACCAAGGGTTAGTGACTTTAGACAGAACTAACATGGGTTACAGCGGTAACTGCCAAAACCAATGTTAAGACGAAACCTTTACCGCCACAGACAGCTGGCATTAAGATTCGGAATGGGTAAACCATTTTTATGCTACCTGAAGGATTGATGGGAAAATTTCCATGGCCCCCTAGAGTCCTATAAAGCATGGCCCATAAACTTGTAAACCCTTCACCCATTGTTTCAATGATACAGACAACAAGAATGGCTAGAGCACTCTGTGCATAGGTGTTATGAGTCACCGATTTTGAGCTCACTGACTTTTTATACTGAATGTCTCAAAATTTTATCAGATCGCAAGGAAAAACTTTTATTTTTTAACGTGTCAAGTTTTAATAACCATGAATTATGATTTTGATTGCAAATTTTTCCTTAGTTACAGATTTGTATTATCCCAATTGCTGCTTTTGAATACAAATGTTTACAAGGCTGGTACACTAACTATGTAAACTAATCAGGGCATGGACTTCATTCCTCAGTTCCTCTCCTCATATTCGGATTTTTATGCTGTGTACCCTACTGG
>JAACNH010004585.1:0-23469 GCA_019447015.1 Hymenochirus boettgeri | reverse complement strand
TCCAGATGAGAGCAGGTAACCGTATCACCGGGCAGGTCTACAGTCCCGATGAGAGCAGTTAACCGTGTCACCGGGCAGGTCTACAGTCCCGATGAGAGCAGGTAACCGTATCACCGGGCAGGTGTATAGTCCAGATGAGAGCAGGTAACCGTGTCACCGGGCAGGTCTATAGTCCAGATGAGAGCAGTTATCCGTGTCACCGGGCAGGTCTATAGTCTCGATGAGAGCAGGTAACCTGGTCACCGGGCAGGTCTATAGTCCAGATGAGAGCATTTAACCGTGTCACCTGGCAGGTCTATATTCCCGATGAGAGCAGGTAACCGTATCACCGGGCAGGTGTATAGTCCAGATGAGAGCAGGTAACCGTGTCACCGGGCAGGTCTATAGTCCAGATGAGTGCAGGTAACCGTGTCACCGGGCAGGTCTATAGTCTCGATGAGAGCAGGTAACCTGGTCACCGGGCAGGTCTATAGTCCAGATGAGAGCATTTAACCGTGTCACCTGGCAGGTCTATATTCCCGATGAGAGCAGGTAACCGTATCACCAGGCAGGTATATAGTCCATAGAGCAGGTACCTGTCGGTATATAGTCCATGAGTGCAGGTAACCGTGTCACCGGGCAGGTCTATAGTCTCGATGAGAGCAGGTAACCGGATCACCGGGCAGGTCTATAGTCCTGATGAGAGCAGGTAACCGCATCACCGGACAGGTCTATAGTTCCAATGAGAGCAAGTAACCGTGTCACCGAGCAGGTGTATAATCCTGATGAGAGCAAGTAACCGTGTCACTGGGCAGGCCTATAGTCGTGATGAGAGCAAGTAACCATGTCACCAGGCAGGTCTATAGTCCCGATGAGAGCAGGTAACCGTGTCACCAGGCAGGTTCATAGTCTCGATGAGAGCAAGTAACCATGTCACGAGGCATGTTCTATAGTCCCGATGAGAGCAAGTCACCAGGCAGGTCTATAGTCCCGATGAGAGCAGGTAACTGTATCACCGGGCAGGTCTATAGTCCCTATGTGAGCAGGTAACCGTGTCACTGGACAGGTCTGTAGTCCCGATGTGAGCAGGTAACCGTGTCACCGGGCAGGTTTATGTCCAGATGAGAGCAGGTAACCGTTGTCCCCGTCTCTGGGGTGTCACCCTGCTGGGTCTCTCTGTCAATGAATCACTAGCCAGTTACTTGTTTATATTCGCAAACTACGAACCAACCACCACAGTGCCAGTAATTGTGAGACCCATGGGTTATAGCCATTAACCTGACCGTGTTTGTTTATCGCCTGGAAGGCTGGTGATTTATTTAAACATTTGATAATAATAATCAGGACTTCCCATGTCTTTCTACCGAGACTCCCTCCAAGGTTAAAAATGTGACACAATGGCACAGCTAGCAAGGACAGTACAATCAGTTGGCTTATTGGGCTTGACTTTGTTAGGGAACACCTAGCAGTTAGTATAAAGCCTCCCTTATTAACCCTTACCTGCTTTATTATAGAAAAACGTGTGCTGGTGTGATCTGTGTTTTGTGTAGCACTGTTAACAGACATATTGCCATGTGAGATTACTGAGACTGTATTTCATTGCTGCTGTTTCATCCATGAGTTGCAAAGAATGGAAACCTTGTGATGTCATGCCACACCCATTCCAATGGTCTGCTGTCCAGGTGCTGAACAGAAAAGGGTCTACTAGAAAGTCATTATAACCTACCCCTGTAGTGGATTACTATGGGGGGAACTGTAAGATTATAGCCTTAATCTTACAAATCCAGGAGGAGAAGGAACCCAGAATCCACAAATGGGTAGGTTACAATATAATAATGCACCCCACCTGACCTGTAAATTAAAGGGGTATTAGAAGTCACCTTGGAGTTCCGTGCCCTGTATAAAATGTACTCAGCATGTAGCCTCGTGCTTTTATATGGTCACGGAACGCCTTTGTGATTTCTAATATCCTTATAATTTACAGTTGGGGGGTGCATTATCCACTATATTAACCTATCACATCCTTGCCCCATCCAAAAGAAAGTTTATGTGATTCAAGTTCCTTTAAAAGTCAAGTAGATAATATCAAAGGCACAAAAAGAAACAACAAAGTCACCTTCCTGCAAGCCTACCGTATTACTCGAGTATAAACCGCCTAGTATAAACCGAGGTACCTAGTTTTAGGTAAAAAAGGAGGAAGAACACATTGACTCGAGTATAAAACGAGGGGGTAGTATTTGCCACTTAAGATGTCTGGAAACTACAACTCCCAGCATGCTTTTTGCTGGGAGTTGTAGTTTTCAAACCTCTTAAGTGGCAATACTCAAATAGGGGTAAATCCTCCTTATTTGTGCATACAGTATGCCAAATAAAGAAGGTTTTACCCTTATTTGTAAATATTGCCCTCCCTGGCGTCCATAGTATTCTCCTACCTTGTCCGGCGGCCGCCGCTCGCTCCTAGCTCCACATCCTCAGTGCGCATTCGGATGATGTCACTACTCGGCGTCGCAAAGTGAGAGGCGCCGGGTAAGTGACATCATCCGATGCGCACTGAGGATGCGGATCGCGCGGCAGCCGGACAAGGTAAGAGACAGGTTGACTCGAGTATAAACCGAGGTAAGATTTTCAGGCTTTTTTTAAAGCCTGAAAACCTCGGTTTTATGCTCGAGTATATACGGTAATTGAACAATCTGGTCTGCAACTGTGCCAAATAAGGTATTAAATGAATAAGGGTTTTTAAATAGTCACTTTTCACATTTTATTTCTTCTTGTAATCCATGCATCCTCCTGCACTGGTGAAAAACAGCATATTCTTGTTGAGCACGTGTAGCTGATAACATGGTGCCATTAAACTAAACACACTTTTTAACCATTTAAACAGCAGGTGTCAGCAAAACAGTACTTTTGACAATTCGCAGAAGTTATGGAAACTTAAAAGAATTTGGCAACAGGAAGGTAAACACAATAATAGTATAGTATTTTTGTGCTACACCCTCAAATTTAATGTACCCTTTATCCTATATAACAGTGTTTCTGAACCTTTATACTTGTGGAATCCTTAAAACAATTATAATGTTTCGGTGAACCTCTACTCTAAATATAAAATATTTATTTCTTTTTATCTTTTTCTTTCTCAGCAATCAAATACTCATACATATTCCTGCACAAAAATCTTTATTATTTTAATAAAATTACATTAGGACCTTGCTCTGTTCAATAGCACCCCCCCTATTAAAAAGTATATATTTTGTAGCTACTGTCCTATCACCTCTCTAGTTATAAAGGATGGGAACACAAAACATCTGCCTTGCAATGAGACAATTTAAGGTAAATACTTATTTCTTTAAGTGGAGCAATTGGTTTGGAAAAACAGAATTGTCCACTGTCCATGGTGCTGGACAGCAACCCTTTTATTTCTGAAGTACAAATACATCTCTCTCCTTCCTGCTTTCATGGAATATTAGACTCCCCATTTTTACCTCTGATGCTGAACATAATTTAATCATTGATTAATTATGAATTTTTAATACATTTCTAGAGACCTTAGTTATGGCTTAAACCCAATTAAGGTAGGATGTGGATCAAATACTGCATTGTTCAACCCTTGCTTTGTATTGAGGATAATTAAAATGTAAACTGAGGTCACAAAGGAACAACCTTCTATCTTTTAAAATGCTAAAAAATCATATTCTCCACATAGTTAACAATGAATTGGAAGTTCTTTAAATAAAGAAATAAATTTACACTTCTCTCACTAGCTGTTAAAAGGAATAAAGAATTTGTTTTATGAAGAATACCGTATTATCAAAGTTGGGTTTGTTTTCCTAGAAAAGAGGTGTTTCAAGAGGATATATTAACCCTATACAAATAGAGGGAACTACAGCCAATTAGCAGGGATCTTTTCTCTCATAGGGTGAACAATACTAGAGGCCACCCCTTAGACTTAAGGAAGAGTGTATTCAGCTGCTACCCACAGTGGAAAATCTAGACACCTGCATAATTAAAAGTAATGGTGGTCTAAAAATGTAATAAAATCATTATTCTTACCTTTAAAATGAGCTCTGGATCACATCTCTAGGTAAAACCTGTGAAAAGATAAATAAGGACCATATGCACACTAGCCTGATGGGTGCAGACACCAATTTCCCCACTTCAAGGAACATATGAGTAACTCAACAAAATAGTATAGTCGCACTCCAAGTTGAAATCAAAACTTGAAATCAACAACAATGTTGATGATCGGCTTTGAATAAACCCACGATTTCACCTTGGAGTGCGACTCCTAAAAACCTGTGAAAAGTAATATGTAAAGATAGCCAAATCCACTCAACTGTAATTTTTTACAGCAGACTTTAAACTTTGTATTTGCATTGCACATTAGACAAAATTATATTGACATTTAATGGATTTTCATTTGTTGTCTGTGCAGGGATTAGAGTCTTTAGTAGCATGCTTGGACCATGGGTACAGTTAGGAGTAGAGGATGCAGGCGATGCTCTTTAAAGCACTTTCCTCAACATCCTTCTCAGCATGGAAGTTTTTAATCAGGGGCCTTTCTTAACCTCTATGAGCTCATTTTAGGTTCTGTTTGTTCCCCAAATCTGAAGCTGACATTTTCCCTTGCCTGCCAGTACTTTTACCTTGATTACATTTTCAGCACCTGTGCGATTTCCACTCCCCCCTCCTAACCCCTATGATGTTAGGAATATATTAAATCATCAATATTCAAATTGGTGGTGCAGCTGGTTAACATTTTCCTAGTTGTAGTGTTGTGGTGTGATGTATATAGGTGTGGGTATCTAGTGTGTCCGGATCTGAAATAATGTATGTCTCACCTACGGCTTTCACTCCACCAAATCCGATATATAACAATAAAATTGCATGTGAAACATACAAAGACACAGGTCTGTAGCTGTGAATATTGCAAGTTGCGTACCACAGGTTTTCGTTTCTGTACGACTGTGGCAGTAGTATACCATGCTGTAAACTACCGTAATGATATCTAAGGGGCGTCGTAGATTTACATTCGCTACCGTACATTTACAAGATTTCCGATAGGGATCATAAATTAATGATCGGCATAACGATCGCTAAATAAGGCGATACCCAACCTTTATAAAAATGGCCCATAGTGTGAAGGTCTCTAGCTCTCCCTGTCTGCTGTGGCAATATTACTGGAAAGTGAAGCTTCTTAAAGGGGAATGTTGGAGGGTAGGAAGAGTGTTTTTTTATAGAAACCACATGGTGCAGAACTGTAGGGGGACAATATTTCTGTGCAATGCATTTCTCATCAGTGTACCTTATTAAAGGGGAACTGTGGTCCAAAAATGACTTTGTAAATTGATAGGAATTGCTCCCCTGTGAATTTTTGCAATGTATTTTCATTGTTTATTTTGCATAGTTTTGAAGATATTTACATTTTTGTGTGTGATATGGCAGCAGCATCACCAGGTCCCCTGCACTTCCTGCTCTGAAACTGTCAGTCAATCTGTCCTGTGTCTCCCCTCCCCTCCCACTCATGGACCCCATGGTCCCTCCAGTTTGCAAGCCCCCCATGGCCCATTATCTTCAGCCCCATGTGGCCCCGTCCACCCACGGGTTTCTAAGCCCTGCCCACTCGCAGGTGTCTAAGCCCCGCCCACTCGCAGGTGCTGTGGGTTACTCAGACCCCCCTTCTCTGTCAGGACTTCACACAGCAGAGAGGAGGAGGAATTTCCTGTCTCCCTCACACACTGAGGGAGTCTGAGGCTGTGCTCACCGGTGGCACTGTGCAGGAGAAGCCTTAGGAATATCACGTCAGCCTCCCAACCATTAACCTTTCTGGTCAGTCATTTTTTTATACCTGAGAGGTGGGTTGATTTTTTCGTTTAAAGGTAGGAAACTAGCATTTCATTTAAACTTAACTTGTTTGAAGACCACAGTTCCCCTTTAAAGGGAATGTTGGAGGGTAGGAAAAAGTGGTTTTTATAGAAACCACACGGTGCAGAACTGTAGGGGGACGATAGTGAAGTGAACCTGATCTTAGCACAGCTCTGTGCATGCATTTCTCATCAGTGTACCTTATTGAAGGGAATGTTGGGGAGTAGGAACAGTGTGTTTTTGATTCAGCTGTCTGTATAAAAACAACAAACTAGTACAGAGCTAAGCTGGGAAATGCATTGCACAGAGCTGGGCTAAGATCAGGGTCATTATATTATCCTCCACCTGCAGCACTCACCATGCTATAAGTGTACATATTAAAGGGGAATGTTGGAGGGTATGCCACTTGCAGCTCTGCACCATGTTGTTTCTGTAAATGTACATATTAGTACAAATGTACAAATTAAAATGCATTGCACAGAGCTGTGCTAAGACCATGTTCAAGTCAATAGCTGCACCTGCAGCTCTAGCTGTTTTGTTTTTATAAGTGTACCTTGTAAAGTGGTTAGTTCAATTCTACTGGGGTTGCACCTTTAAGACTCAAACTCTTAGGGCTACTCCCTCTAGCGCGTTTTGGATTGCGGTTTGCGATCCGATTGTCTAGTGGGAGTGCAGGCATGTACTCGAGTATAAACCGAGGTTTTCAGGCTTTAAAAAAGCCTAAAACTAGGTACCTCGGTTTATACTCGGGAAGTTTTTATCTCGAGTATATACGGTAATAGTCTATGGGACCGGCCCTACTGCATGCAATACATTTTAGTGTGCTATTGGAGTGCATGCGATCCACATTTTTGTCTGTATTGCATGCGCCTGCTAGGGTCCAATTTTGAAAGCGAGCATATCGCGCATTATTGCGAATGCACATCCTCCTTTGCAATTAAGTGTGGCCAGAGCCTCCGGAAATTGACCTGCTGCAAAGCCAAGTTCCATTGCATTAAATACATGCTGTATGGCTAAACTAAAATCAATGTAGCTTGCATTACCCTTCTAAGGGCTAGGCCACAAAGCACGTTTTTTAGGTGATTGCGATTTTCCATTGTATTGAAATCGCAGCAACACACCAAAAACTTGTGATCTTGCAATCGCATGCATTTTCAGAATGAAAATGGACAAAGCGCAAACATGTAAATGGCGTGCGATTGTTTGTGCGATTCAGGTGTGTTGCAGTGTGGCTGTGCCTTAAATGTACTTTGCAGCTACACACACTAATATTAACGGTAGAGTGCAAAAATAAGCACATACAAAGACAGACAGGATCATTTACCCAGAGCCGATATCGCTGTGGGTAAATGTCCTGTTCGCGATACAATATCACGGTAGCGAACCAGCTAGCATGACTTTAACTCCATATATCTGTCCAGCGAGTCTGGGTAAATGAGCCGACAGTCTCTTGCAGAAATGCTCACAAATACAAAGGGTTAACAAGTTGCTTCCTAAATGCATATGAAAAGGGTTAACATCTTCCCCCACTGTTGAGCAGGGAAATCTGCAATAATATTCACTGCTATCTCTGATGATTGGCTGGAGACACTAGCAAGTGGGCATGTGTTACATGCAGCTTAGCATTATGGGGTGGGAAACAACACAAGGTAGCTAGTTAGCATGTGCAGAAGGAGTTTCTGATACCTGGACCACCAGGAATAAATTCAGGTTGATGTATAATTTAGCATTAGTTCACCTTTAAAGGGCATGTCAACCCCCAAAACTATAATCCCCCCCACTACTGGCCCCATTGTGTAGTATAGTTTAATCCTTACCTTACATCCCAGCTCCATATGGTTTGCTGCTATCCCCCCCCCCCCCCAAGTCCAAAAAAACACCACCAGGAGTACTGCAGAGTCCATATAGGACTCTGCCTCCTGTCTGGCATGCGCACTGGCCGCCTTCTTCCCCTTCCTCTCCCTCCCGATTTAGATTCCCTCCACCTAGCCTAAAAACTTTTCATAGAATAGTCTCCCTGTTCCCCCAGCCCCAACCGCTATAGTTTTAATATCAGAAAGTGCCCCAAACATTACTTACCTTCCCTCTTTCCTCCGCCGCACCTGAACTCCCGGCAGCCACGTCCGTGATTGCCAGAAGTAACCTTTATGATCAGAGCTGTAAAATAAAATCAAACTACCATTATGTAAACAAAATATATATAAAGTTATATAAATACTTTATTGATTGGCCTAAGGTAGCACATATGAGCAACTAGTACATTATAATAGATAATTTTCTTTTCTGTGAAATAAAAGGAAATGAGAAATTCCCATCAAGTTCAATGACCTGTAAAGAAGTACGTGATCATGAAATCATTGGTGACTTCTAATATCCTGTTATTCACAATAGAGTACCTTACAGAGTACCTTATCTTTTGTGATGTTTTATATTTATTTACTTTTATAGCACTGAACACATTAGCATTGCTTCTACAAGTTTTATAATTTACATTATGCCCAGCTCCAGAAATGTAAGAGAACGTGGAGAAAAACACTCACAATTGGAAGAACATACAAAATCCAGAGGTGGATTTGAATCCCGGACTTTTATACCTTTATATAATTATATACCCAGAAACAGTAATATAATCATGGAAAGCATATAGTAATATAGATCAGTTAGGACATAAGCTTTTGAACTAATTACTAAACCAGATAGTGAGTTAGGGACATTGGCTGGTCCCCAAGTATGGAAACCCCTGAGTTATTAGCCATTTGGTGCAACTACTGAAACTGAGAAGGATGTCAATACAAATGAGATAATGTTACAGCTACCTAGAGGTAAGAGGGAAGCTTAAACCCTTGTCCTAGTTAGAAGACTTAAAGGGTATGTACTCTGGCAATTTTGTTTTTTAAATTGCCCATTAGTGGAAACTATAATTCATTCATATAACTATACTGTATAATTTTTTTGTTGATCTGCCCCCTATTTATTTGATACTAGAGTACCCGGTGTTGCCCGGTTTTTCTAAAGATCCAGCCCGAACCTGCATCCAAGATTCAACAGACTGCTACTGCAGCTTTCTAGTCCAAGGAACACTCCAGCACATGCCAGACAAGTATGCCAGACAAGTAGATAGGTGCAGTTCCCACTAGCCCTCCACTCCAAGGGCCAGAAAGTTCTCTAGCACAAGAAAGATATGGGGAAGCACACTAATCAGGTGAATTCACAACTATTTATTGTAACAACACATACAACGTTTCAGAACAACCTAGAAATGGACAGGGCGTCCCGAAACGTATGTTTTGTTACAATAAATAGTTGTGAATTCACCTGATTAGTGTGCTTCCCCATATCTTTCTTGTGCTAGAGTACTGCAGCTTCTAACCTGACCCATTCAAAGTTTACCGCAAATCTGGTAAACTTCGGGGTGCCGACACAATGCAGAATCTCATCTCCTATTAATTTCCTCACGACATTGGGGGTTGTTGTTGTGCTATAAGGCGATATTGCAAAATGTCCAAATTTGGGGGCAAAAAATGTTGGTGTTGTCCATAAAAAATAAATTAAAGGGTATCTCCACTCATAATCTTTACTTTTATGAATCCAGTTCTATTGAAGAACGGGAGGTAAAGGAGCTGTGCCTTACCTTCCGTTCTTCAATAGAACAAGCCCCTGGCGCTTAGTCTGACAGGTCCTGATGGCCCTTGTCTTCTATGCTCATGCACGGGTAAGTTTCTTACCTTCTCTCCTGGCTCCTTTTTGTTCTATTAAGAACGGAAGGTAAGGAACAGCTCCTTACCTCCCGTTCTTCAATAGAACTGGATTCCTAAAAGTCAATATTATGAGTGGAGAGACCCTTTAATGTGAGGTGTTGTATCCCGTTGCTAAACGGGAAGTTGATATGATATGCTTTAAAGTTAAAGGGGAAGTTGATATGATACACTAGCATATTACATAAACTTCCCCTTTAATGCGTATCACATCAACTTCTCCTTTAACGCATATCACACCAACTACCCCTTTAAGGCTTATCACACATTTGGTTCAGTCAAAGTTTACAGTAGGAACCTCCCCTCCCCAGTAAATCAGGAATATTATACATGGTGTTTTTTAGCACAAAGTGTACTTTAACATGGTAACAAAAATTTTAACTTTTCTGGGAATTTTACTGGAATTATGGGTAAAATATGTCAAAAAAAGTTAAGATTTGCAAATTTTCATGGATTTTTCCCATTTTTACTTATAGTTATCTTAAGGTTACACACAAAAATCTTACTGTTTCTAAAAGCTCTGATACTTCCGAGTACAACAATACCATAATATGTAGGTACCCCACTTTTCCTGTACAGGAGACCAACCCCAAACTAAAACTGCACCTTCAAGAATATTCACTAAATTGAAATGTATAACCACTTCTACGGTTAACATAGAATATCTACCAAATTAACTAAAATATCCCCACAAGTGAGATATTTTTAGAACACAACACACACCAACGATATTATGAGTGAGGTAAGTTTTGATCAAAATGCAGATATCTGGGCACAGCTCTTCATCCAATTGTAAGTTATTTTCTCACATTTTCCTTTTTTTCCTCAACTGTAAAATCAGAGACAAAATCAAATGTGAATTTCAGCTAAAAACTGCAGATGAAAGTTCAAACGCATGTCAAATATAAAAGCCTAACCCCTCTGAATAAAACGGTATGCCACATTCATGGGTGTACCCAGAGACATGGCTACTAACTAACCCTGAGCGGGACCCATGCGAAATGTCAGTAGCAGCAAAAAAAAATAAATATTAGCCAGCTTGCATTTGAACAGTCTGCAGTTTTTCCCAAAAACTATATATTCCTCGAATGTAACGCTGTAGTTTGTTCATTCATACTGTCAATGGTTCTTCGTAGAAGTTCGCTTTTTTCGTAGATTTTCAGAAAAAATTAACAATAATCAACTTTTGAAGGTAGAAATCATTTCAAAATTCAATGAAATGTAAAAAAAGTTACCAGTTATCAATCTCCCAAAGTCCTGAATCAAATGGTAATCCAAAAACAGCAAAAATATTCAGCCAACTCTGAATTTGAACAGTCTGCAGTTTTTCCCACAAAACACCCCCCCAAACTATATATTCCTGAAATCTACACACCTTCAGCTATGTAACGCTGTAGTTTGTTTATTCATACCATCAATGGTGTGGCGCAAGTTCTTCGTAGAAGTTCGCACTTTTCACAGATTTTCTGAGGAATGAACATAAATCAACTTTCGAAGGTAGAAATAATGTCAAAATTCCATGAAATGTAAAAAAAAGTTACCAAATATCAATCTCCCAAATGTCTTGAATCAAACAGTTATGCCATGTGTGGTTACACAGGCAGACTGGAAGCGAATAGCCATGAAGTGAGACAATGCACGATGGCTCAGAAACAGCAAAAATATTCAGCCAACTCTGAATTTGAACAGTCTGCAGTTTTTCCACACACAACCCCGTAACTCAGAAATACCCCCACACAAACTATTATTTTGGAATCTACACACCTTCAGCTGTGTAACTGTGTCATGCTTTCGTATATACATGAAGAATTCCAGATGCGTTATTTACAGAACACCGTGCTTTTAGGAGATTTTGTGAAAAATAAAATAAGAGGGCTCAAAGGTTGAAATCCTACCTAAACCCACTTGGCAAGTAAAAACCCACTAATGGCTCCCACATGTCCTGAATCAAACGGTATGTCATATGGGCTGCTGCAAGAAAGGTAGGATATCTCCCGATCCCCCCATCTGTTTTGTCTTGATCGAGGGGGCTAGGGGGGCACTTCAATGGTGCCCGATTATACCCCTAGCACCGCAATTTTTTTTAAAGGGGCATGCACAGATCGTGTATATACGATCTGTGGCAGTTTGGTCCTTTTCTACAGATCATATATACACGATCTGTGGCAGTGAAAGTTAATGCATATCACATCAACTTTCCTTTAAAGGTGTATCCACACAACTTCCCCTTAATGCATATCACATCAACTACCACCCTTTAACGTGTATCACACCAACTTTCCCTTACATGTATAAAACCAACTTCTCCTTTAAGGCATATCACATCAACTACCCCTTTAAGGCTTATCACACCACGACTTCCCCTTTAAGGCGTATCACACTAACTTTCCCTTTAAGGCGTATCACCAACTTCCTCTTTAATGCATATTGCTCAACTACCCTTTAACATGTATCACACCAACTTTACCTTTAAGGCATATCGCACCAACTTCCTCTTTAGCGCACTATCGTATCAACTTCCCCTTTAGAGCATATCGCATCAATTTCCCCTATAGTGGGTATCACATCAACTTCCCCTTTAACAATGGGGTAGATCTAGCATTAATTTATTTTTTACTGCTATCAATCAAATTGAATTTTTGACACACAATGTCCCACAGAAAACACAATTTTCTTGCAAAAATGACACATGCAAAAGAAAGGTGAGTGAAAAGAGTGTGTACGGGCCTTTAATGCTGAGGTTTCAGTAGTTTGTGGGAAAAGAGACACAAAGATGTAATGAAGTAAAATGAACCCCTTAGGGCTAGGCCACACTGCTGCGGTTTTTTTGGGTTTGCGATTGCGCTTGCGATTTTCCAAAATTATTGAAACGCGGCAACGCAAAAAAAACACGCTTTTTCAGTGCGATTGCAATTGCGTTTTGCGTTCTGCATTTTTAATCGCAATCGCATGCGTTTTCCTATACTTATTGAGGAAATCGCAAACGCAAAGAAAATCGCACATGAAATCGCATGCTATTGCGTTTGCGTTTCAGTGTGGCCTAGCCCTAACAGTGCAGTTGTATTGCAGTGTGGGCAGTGTCATCCCATTCACAGCTGTCATTGTCTTTCCTTAAGTAAAACTACACATTTCCTTAGCTGCCTTCTCTGAACTCTCAATCTTGACAGTGTGTGGTCACATGACATTGTTCCATCACATGGTCTGCTGCTCCTCAGATTGACAGCTCTATCCTCCTATCAGAGCAACAACAGAACAACTGCCCTGAACAATCTGATATTTGGACGGTGTGCGATTAACTTGATCACTCAATTCACCCACCAGATGACAGCACACTGGTTAATTAACGTAAACAATGTCTAAAAAGGGGGGTACAGAAGCATTTTTAAAAGTTGTAAATTAGCCTATGCTTCTCCGCAGGTCCTTATACATAAGTGTGCCAAGTCTCATGAAAATTGTCCCTGCCGTTTGGAAGTTTTTCTGGAACAAACATACATTGACTTTTATATATATCAAATCTGAAACATCTTTTTTCCGCATTTCTGTAAGCAGTTTTGCTGTACCTGGAAGGTTTGACAGTTGGTGTGCTGTATTGACAGTTGGTATGGGGGAAAATAGTCAGGTTAGTGGTCAGAGCCTGAGCAAAAAAAGTACCGTTATTTTATTGAAGGCATGTAGCAACACACACACACACTCAGAGTAGTGCTTACACTATTTATTTATGTAATTTTTCAGTGTACATACACTGTAAGGAGCCAACATAATTTTGAATGGCAAAAGAATAAAATGTGCCATAGACATTGGTAAAAAGCCTAAATTTTTAAAGGGCAACTATAGTGAAAAAAAAACTTTGTCTGTATACAATGTATAGATCACTTAGTATAAGCTGCCTTACATTCATGTTTCTGTGTGGCTTCGTTTCTTCACACTGGCAGAAGTTTGTACCAACTGTGAGTCCCCCTCCCCTCTCTGTCTACTCCCCCTCAAGCAGTGACGGGCTGTATACAGAGTCCGAGCATTGTCAGTTGAAAGGACTTTAAATGAAGTGCTGACATCCTGTTGACCCCCCCTTCCAGAGCTAGACTGCAAGCAGTCAAAGTGTGGGATAAAGTAGCAATATGCTGAAGGGAGGGCAGAGGGGGAGAGAGGAGGACAAGTGGTGCTGAGATTCTTTACGTAAGTTACTGAACTCTGCCTGTTCTCTAACTTTGCTAATTGTTATTTACTTTTTACCTAAAGTTCATATCTCTCCCCCTGCTTAGCTGAGATCATAATCACTGAAGAGGAGTCAGTGTAACAGCAGCTTGTTAGTGAGAGACCTTCACAAACACAGTGACACTGCTTGTTGTCCTGTTACATTTCAGTTGCTTTAGTCTATATATTTCATAGATTGCACTGTGTGTCTGTTTGGTATATAGTCTGTATTACTGTATTATATTACTGTATTAGTGTTCCATTTGAGTCACTGGTTTTGTATGTATATAAGATTTTTTTTGGGGGGGAGGGGCTGTTTTATAGTGTGTTATGCTCATATTGCTGGGTTAATGGTTTATTGATTGTGTTTAGCACTACAGCATTTGACTATTGTTGCACATGGTACATATAGTGGGGTGAGAGAGTGTGTGACAGTACTGCAGGGGGCTTTGGATTGTGTGGGTGTGTGCCTTTGAGTGACAGATGAGGTGTAGCAGCTCCTACAAATCACAGCATATTCAAAGGCTTATATCTCGGGGACTATGTAGAATTTAAAGAAACTAAAGGTACCCTGTGTGATGGGATGACTTATAGGATACATTAGAAGAAATTAAAAAAAACAATTTTCTCACTATAATTGCCCTTTAAAACATGAGTAGCCAGAGGTAATTTAAAATCAAGTTGCTACCAGGCATTACGTTTCCATGCCAGGTAGCCATTATAGGCGTTTACTAGTCCCAATGAAAGTGAATGTCTTTAAAACTGTATACAGTACTTTTTATATTCATTTTATATATTTTATTACTCACTGAACACTATCTTAAAGGATGTTATACTTTATGTACCTAATTTCCATTAGTCCATAATCATTTCCCATCTTTATGAATAAAGCCACATTAATCTCATAGAAATGGCACATTTTGCCATGAAACAGCAACGTATTTTTCACATGTGAGAACTGTGGGTGGAAACATAATGGCTGCGGATTCAGTGTTGTACTGCAAAGGCTGACATGTTAGTTCAGACATGTATAACTGGATCATTTCATAACAAAATTAGAAGCCTTTCACTGGAATTCTTTTTGTTTTTGGGTGAACATTTCCTTTATGCAAATGTTATTTATACATTCCTTGGTATTTATTTTGAGTGAAGTTAAATGATTGTGTTTGAAAGGTAGACAGTGATTTTAACAGACATGTACTATTTTCATCCTTCTTATGTTTGAACTAGGGACCTGTACAAGTAGGCAGTGCCTTTTAAGCTGGGATGAATGTTAGGATATTGGCTTACTGGTCAGTATGAATGTACATGTGTGCTTAGCTCTACATTACCACAGACAATGTGTCGCTACCTTTCTGTATAGCCCAAATCTTTAAATTTCTTCCCTGTCCTTTAACAGTATAAAGGACCTGTTATGGAATGATCAAAATGCAAATGTGACACTGATGTGTAACAGGATGATGTACATGTCGGTAAATCATGGTTGTGTGGTCAACCCCACAGTTGGTTGCAGTGAACAATCGCGGCTTCTTTCACCTTGATGGCATTATTGGTCGTACGGCCAAGCCGATATCTGTATACCAACCCTATAGACAAAAGAGTAGTCAGATGCACTCAGCAAGCCAAACAATGATTAAATAGCACTCTCCTCAGAGCCAACTATATATACTTGCAAAAGAAATAAATATAGAAAGAGGAGATACGGTGCAAATATCATATATTATTATCAAACAAAAAGAGAGCCCCAAACTGGGTGCTCTCACGCCTGTATCCCCCCTACAGATCTATTAACCAGAACAACATATGCCCCTCAAAAACATAAAAGCAAATAAGGACTAGTGTCAATATACTTATTGATGTATACCAGCCCTATCAATATTCATATTACTTTGGGAAAAGTAATATTTGCAGCTCATTTCTTAGCTAGCATTAATGTAAGAAACAGAATATTAACATTTCATTAAAAATAAAAGTAAGTCTGAGAATTGAACCTGCAACCTTATGTACTCTGTTTTGCTAAAAGCTTATAGTTCACATGTTCACAAGTCTCATTAAAGCCTACTTAGGGTGTTAGTTGTACTGGCAACACACAAGAAGTTACAAAATAATCTACTTAAATGTATGTGAATACAACTTTACTAGAGAACTCTTACAATGTATAGGTGTTCTGATAAGAAAAGCTTTAACATTAGGATTTTAAAAATGTGTTTAGTTCTCCTTTCATTTGCAAGCCAGCTCAAAAAAAACAAACTTGTGCTTGTGGGAACAAAATCACACTTCCAACACAAAAACTGTTAGGATATTTTGTAAGTTTAAGGCACGGCCACACTGCAACACAAACTCAATCGCACACGGAATCGCATTTTCAGTGCGTTGCCGCGATTCCAATGATTTGAAAAAAACGCAAGCACAAACGCAGAAAATAGCAGCAGTTGGCCTACCTAAAGGTCTTACAAGAAAACATTTTGTCACTACTTGTAGACATTTTAAATAAAAGTATTCCAATAGTACTTGGAAGTGGCGTATAGCCATCTTTTGAAATTATGATATCCTAATAGGATATAATTTTGTCATCTTCTATCCATCCTCTTTCACAGTAATGACATTATCTCTCTTCAGTTCTATGGGGCTTTGCTTCAGAAAGCAGATCTATTCCTTTCATGTCTAGAAGAAAACAGGGAGGATCTGTAGAAGCAGAGGTATGACTTTGACTACCAGTTAGGGAATAAGGTAAATATTAGCTTTCAGAAGAGGGATTAAGAGAGATTATGTCCCAATTAAGAAAGATTTCACCAAGATTTTTGGCTTTACTTTACCTTTGAATGATGCACATGAATCAGGAAATCATTTTATATTTCTGTTGTTCTCTAAGAGTTTTTGCAGAGAGAGATGGAGAAAGAAGATTCTCTAACTGCACAGTGGCATAATAAGATCTGTGTAATGAGCTCATTGCGCTTCTTTGAGCTTGCCTTTTCCTGGATGTAAGAGGAGTTGCTATAGAACACTATAAAGGAGAATGGATGTATAATCATACAATTTCCACTCTTGCACGTGACACTATAATGTAAGGGTAGGTAATTAATGTAAAACAAAATCTTGCTCTCTATGAATAAAAAATAAAATGCAATATAATAAATTAAAACTATATATAATACAATAGAACAAAGTCTTATTGGTTAAATACACGTTCAATTATTAATGCTTCTTTAAGTAATCTTTTCAAAAAGTAAATTCTTTTAGATTCACTGTAAACAAAACAATATTCTGAAATCACACAATTTGTGTTTCAACCAATCTGCATACCTGAGCCTGAGCAACTCATCTGCACGGTCACACTTAAAAATGGGCAGCTATTCTGTCACCAGTAAAAAAAACAGCAGTGCTTTGCAATAAAAATAAGGTTAGTAGTACATTTTCACATGGAAGTATAGCGTTGGGCTGTTCAGAAGTACATAGTTGTAGCTCAGTTTTTATTTCATTCGGGGACATGCCTTTTTAACTCCCCAACCAATTCTCAGATTGTATATCATATAGATTTTAAATATCTTTCAATTAGGACTCAACAGGACACATTGGGTGAAATACTGTAACTAATGAGCATACAAAAAATGCATTACTAAGTATTAAGATCCTTGAATAGTATCCTGCAATTTAATGGGAGGAACTCTGTGTGTTCAGTTTGCAGCCGCTACGTAGATAGGATATAGCAAGGTTAATTCAGCAAATATACCCTTTTTTCCTTCACAACAGATTTTAACCAGGAGCAACATATAATAATTGCATGGTCTCATATGGGTAGAAGTAAGACTTTCTTTAAGAGATTTTGTCAGTGAATTATTTTTATACAGTATTACAGAAATAATCCAAATTATTATTTATGAGAATAGAAATCTTCTTCAGTGGATGTAATAAATGGTTCATTATATAAACTTTCTATTGCTGTCACGCAGCGGTTTAGTGTTGCTTTATATAGATCCAGGTTGCTTATTTTTTACTGGGTGATTAATTCTTCATTGACATTTAAGATAAATGATGTCGTGATCAGGACATCATTCCCTTGAATCTCCATGGCAAAAAGCTACTGGTATGGGGTATGTTCTGGTTATGGGATTTCAATTACCTGACATAGATTGGAGTAAAGGAACTGCCAGCTCCTCAAAAGGTATCAAGTTCTTAAATCTTCTTTATGAGCATTTTTTTCACAGATGGTAGAAGTTCCTACTTGACACGATGCGTTGTTGGATCTGGTGATATCTAATAACCCTGAGCTCATTTTGGAGATTTAGGAATGGAAGATTAGGGAATAGTGATTAGGATATAGTGTAATTTAATATAGGTTGCAAAAAACTAAAGTGCACTGGTTTAACAAGCTTAACTATAGGAAGATAATGTTATGTTGTAAAAGGAATCACTCCTGCTCATAGACTGGGGGGATTTGTTCCTAGGTAAAGATATTAAGCAGTGGACCGCTTTTAAAGGGATAATAACTATTACATTTCTAATGTATACCCTTAGACAACAAGTGTAAAAGAAATTAGGTCCTATCCCCCTGGCTTAATGCCCAGGTAAAAAGGGAAATGGAAAAAAGAAAACAGGCTTAACGGGAGTATATGCTGTAATATGGATTGCAAAAAGCAATTAAATTAACTAAAATAGAAATGAATATGATAGCAGAACAAAGTTTAACCCCAAAATGTTTTTAAATATTCATTAGTAAATAGACGAGAACCGAGAATGTGGGACCATTACATAATGGGGCTAAGATGGTTATAGCGATGCCAAAAAGGCTAATGTGATAAACCATTTTTTCCTCGGTACTCACTACAGAGGATCCTTGTCCTTATAGCGGGACTGTAATATATGAAGGGTATAAATGAGGATATTCGCTCTGGCTGACAGAGGATATGGTACGGAAACAATTAGACAAAGTTATATCAATAAAGCCCCAGGACCTGATGGAATACATCTAAGAGAGCTTAGTCCGTTTTATCTAACCCCGGTTTTATCTTTTCAGTTTCACTTTTGTCTGGTGATGTGCCGCTGGATTGGAAAAAAGCCAATGAAATACCTATATCAAAAAGGTAATAGTTCCCAACCTGGTAACTATAGACCTGTAAGCCTAACATCAGTGGTAGGAAAGAAGATGGAAACTTTGTTACGGGATCATACCTTGACTTTGTCTCCAGAACGGATCTAATAAGTAGTAGTCAGCATAGATTTTGAGAAATAGATCTTGCCAGTCAAATTTGCTTGTTTTTTTATGAAGAGGTGAGTAAGAATTTAGATTCTGGCATAGCAATAGATGTAGTATACTTTGATTTTCTAAAGCTTTTGATACTGTGCCACATAGGCAACTAATGTTTAAACTGAGGAATGTTGGCCTAGAAAAAAACATTGTAATGGATGAGAATTGGTTATTGGATCGCAAGAGAGTGTTGGTCAATGGAGCTACATCTATGTGGCTAAATTTCTGAGTGTCTCAGGGTCCGTACTGGGGCCACTTCTTTTTAATCTATTCCTAAATGACAGAGCAAGGCCCTCTGTGTTTGCTGATGACACTAAACTATGCTTTGGAAACTTCAAATGATGTGCAATTCTGCAGCAAGCATAGATTATCAAAATGGGCAGCAGAATTGGAGATGACATGGTGATAATGCAAGTGATGCATTTGGAGTTTAACAATCGTGGTGCCACCTACACCATAAATAACTATATTAAGTGAATCTCTACTGGAAAAAGATTTGGGGGCTCTTGTAGAACAGAATTAGCTGTAACAAACAATGCCAGGCAGCAAAGCCTAGAGCTAGCAAGATATTGTCTTGTATAAAGAGGGAATAGATTCAAGAGAAAAAAAAATATTCTCCTCTTTACAAGGCACTGGTAAGGCCTCTCATTTGGAATATGCGGTGGCAGTTTTGGAATCCCATATACAAAGGGACATCTTGGAAAGTAAAGCAGTTGGAGAAGTGCAACTAAAATAAAAAAGGAATGGAGGGCTTGTACTACAAAACGGCAGACTAAACAGGGACCCCAGGTCCTTACCTACCCCATCAGACATGGGACCTAGGAATGCCTCTAAAGACCCCAAAACCGGCAACCAACAGACTTGGAGACTTCGTCCTACGGGGCAACCAGGCCCAGAACAAAATGGCGGCGCGCCAGAAAGCACAAGTCACGGGCAAAGCACTGTCAGAGGAAAGATCTTGATGATCTATTCAAGAATCTCGAATCAGTAATAACCTCTCGCCACCAAATAACAGTCTTGGAAGTTAAGCTGAGGTTACTGCTCTGGAGAATGGGTCTCCGCGCTTGAGGCCCCCACAAGGCCAACAGCACGCTCTGCAGCCAAGTTGAGGCCGACACCTTTGAACTCCAGCCCAACTCAGCAAACTCACACTCCCAAGAAACGCCGACAACAGATCCCGCCGGAATAACATACGCATCGGGGATCCCGGAGAAGGTTACGGACCTCCATTCGGCCCTGAAGGCCTCTTCTTCTGAAACTGGTCCCGGACCTCAGTGAAGCCCGTTCATGATGGACCAGGCCCACAGAGCCCTTAGACCACCCTCGGCATAAGAGGGCACCACAGGGACGTAATACTGAGGCTCCATTATTTCCAAGTTAGGAACCATCCGCAAGAGACCAGACTGCAGGGGCCACTAAATTGGGACAACTCCCATTTAAGATATTCCAAGACCTGGCTCCTCGAACCGGCGAGAAGGAGGCCCTAAAACCTTAATAGAAATCTTGAACCAGCACAAGGTTAAATACAAATGGGGCTTCCCCTTTCGCCTTATCGCCTCCCACGAGGGAAAAACAGCCCACCACATCATCGGAAAGACGGGCCCAGCTACTACAGAGGCTAGGCATCATGGCGGTCATTCCCTCCCACACGAAACAACAGATCAGATAGAATTGAACCCCCACACAACTGGTCCCTCAACAATAAGTGTGACCGTACACTTTTCCTCGGACAATTTAAGCACTTTTTATAAACCGTTTTATTATGAAGGAGTTCTTTTCCTTTCTGACTTTATACCCGCTTTCACCAAGGAGAGTCTATCCCCCCTCACACCAACTCAATGATATTAATACATCCAATCGCTCCCCACCTCTGCCTCTCCCCCCCGGCATTGCTTCATCGCTCCCTCAGAAAAAATACAGCCACCACCAACCACCACAGAAGCGAACCCATTTTATAACAGAGGCTGGGACATCAGCATTACTCCTCCACAAACAACAACATCCGAACGAGCTGATCCCCCCGGACCAAAAGGCACCTGTGACAATATGCACGATCATCATACCCTTCTCCAAACAAGATACTCCGAACTTTATACTACAAAAGAGCTTTCTCTTTCTGGACCTTAAACTCGATACCCCCACAGAGAGCCCTACCCCCTTTGTTAACTCTCACTATATTAACTTATGCATTTTCCCTTACCCACAGCTTCCACCCCAAACATCGCCTTATGCCCCCCCAACAGGATCAACAACCAACATCATATCGCCGGTAGACAGGCCCATTTTCCAAAGTGACAGGGAACCGGAATGGAACCTTCCCCTACAACACAACAGACCGGCCTGAACTGAACCCCCCAGCCGGAATACTCCTCCAACAACAAGTACGACCACCACACCCCTCGCCGAAAGAGAAACCACTCTCACAAACTGTTATATCATAAAGAAACTATCCCCCCTTCTAGACTTTGAACTGGATTCCCCCAAGGAGAGCTTATCCCCCCTACATCAAACCACTACATATCAAAACGTCAATCAACCCCCATCTTCTGCCTCCTCGCCATCCCTCTGCCTCCACCCCACCAAATAAAGCTTAAGATTTTCCCTACAGTCTAAAGAGCTCTAAGGTCTTCCCTCTCTCCCAAAGACACTCGGAAGAGGACATGGTCCAGTACTTGGACCCCTCAGACTCCTTGCCACCTGACCTCCAACTCAAGGTTCACCCACCCCCCCTACCCCCCATGGCTAGACCGAAGTCTACCTCCTCCTTCCGCGCTTCCACAGATAGAAGCACCACCCCCTATCCCTACAGCATATTGCTGTGAACTATAAAGTCTAATGAGGCCTTACTACCTAAATCAACTGTTGTATATATACTTATTAACACGTTGTTAAATGTTATAATATTTTTGAATGTTGTTCAGCAAGCACTCTATGGTCTATTTTTATCTTGCAATCTTGTCAGATAGTACTGTCCCTCGTCACCCTCATTGCTGCTCCGGTCCGGCCTCCTCTGCAACACTCAGCGCTTGAGGTAATAATATGTATGAAGGTTTTAGCTACTTTACCCTCCTGGACTAGCGTCGCCATTTACCTTTACGCCGCCTCACCAATCACACTTAATAGCCATCTTCCAGGGATTAGATATACGCCTCACTCACTCATATCAACATAATGGCTTAATAGCCCAATCAAAAGGAACTAAGCCATCAACTACTATGAGAGAGAAAAGAGCGGGACGTTGTCTTCTACAGGTAGACACACTTCTTAAAAAGCTAAAGAACAAGACTATTAAGCAAAAAAAAATACACCCAATATATTTCCCTCAGCGAACGCTAAGAAGGAGGAGAGGCCCATTCTTTAACACAACAGTTACAATTCCAAGGGGGGCGCCTGATAGAGATCGCGGAGGACCGAGTATCTATCCTTAAACGGCACAAAATCACATTTACCAAAGTCTCTGCTCCGACACCAAACAAAGGCAGTTTTTTCAGAGATTTAGAACATAAACTTACCACCTCCATATCAGGGACACCTAGTATGGGAGGTGACTTCAAACACAGTATCAATCCTAGATTAGACAGATATCCCTTCCACCACCATCAACTAGCCCCTACTTCTTCATATACGACCTGTCTTAAATCACTCACTCAAACCTCACCTCTGGGACGCCTGGCGTCTAACTCACCCACAAGGTAGACAAGACCCCTTTTGCTCCAACCCACACAAATTATATACCAGATATAGACTCTCTCTATCTCCCCATCATTAATCCCGGCATACTGATGCTGACAGATCCCCGATCACCTGGTCGTCGACATGCCCATGTGTCTTTAGGACCTACATAATCTACTACTCAAACATCCCCAAGCCCTATAGGAGACTAAAAACAATCTTATTGGCTGTCCCGAACGCGAAAACAGAGATAAGACCGCTCTCAAAACTACTCAAGAAAACACTCTGCACACAATAAAACTCCTACAACAGTGGGCTGCCCACAAGGCAGGTGTATAGTCCAGATGAGAGCAGGTAACCGTGTCACCGGGCAGGTTTATAGTCCAGATGAGAGCAGTTATCCGTGTCACCGGGCAGGTCTATAGTCTCGATGAGAGCAGGTACCGTATCACACCGGTGCTGTGTATATTCCCGATGAGAGCAGGTAACCGTATCACCGGGCAGGTGTATAGTCAAGATGAGAGCAGGTAACCGTGTCACCGGGCAGGTCTATAGTCCAGATGAGAGCAGTATCCGTGTCACCGGGCAGGTCTATAGTCTCGATGAGAGCAGGTAACCTGGTCACCGGGCAGGTCTATAGTCCAGATGAGAGCATTTAACCGTGTCACCTGGCAGGTCTATATTCCCGATGAGAGCAGGTAACCGTATCACCAGGCAGGTATATAGTCCAGATGAGTGCAGGTAACCGTGTCACCGGGCAGGTCTATA
>JAACNH010004584.1:0-23472 GCA_019447015.1 Hymenochirus boettgeri | reverse complement strand
TAAAGGAATTCTATAGGTCCAAACAAACTTTCATACCGTATCATATAGCTAAAGGAATTCTATAGGTCCAAACAAACTTTCATACCGTATCATATATCTAAAAGAATTCTATAGGTCCAAACAATATGATGATGTGTCTACATCCCCCGTGGTTTTTGACTGAGATCTTAAATTTTCTGGCAAAATCATCAGAAAGTTGGCAATGAGTGCAATATCAGGAGGCCATGGTACATGCAGGGGACTTTTAAGTGATTCTAGTTAAGTCTGGTAAATAATTGTATCCCTTACTGTCATATTCTGTGTCATTGCCTATATATGGCCCCTGACACTTACCTTAAGAAAGTGACTGTAGAGTGTGGTACTTTTATTGTAATAGAAGTATTAGAGGAACATACTTTTGAGCATACACAGCTATTGGCTTTTTATGTTATGATACAGTGCAAGTAGTAAAGGAAAGTTTTTATTTCCACTGCTTGGTAGAAATATAAGGCTGATATGAAGTTTTTATGAAGTTTCTTGTTACTGGTGCTTTGAGAGCAAGAGGGAGTTATTGCAGAGAAATCAAAACAACTGTCGTCTGAAAGATAAAATCATAAAAAAATCAGTAAATACAGTACACAAACATATAGAAAAGAAAACTTTGAGAAATGTAAACCAGTTTAGTCCGCAAAAGGTAAAGTCTATTGCTGAATTGGGAAAATGTAGCTGGGCACTCCAGTCTTGAAGTGAATCAAACAAAATTTATTGTAACGTTTCGGCACAGTGCGAGTGCCTTCTTCAGACAAACTTTGGTAATGTGGACACAGTCTTGTACATTAATTTAACTTTATAATGTGGGGACGAGAACTCGTTTCTTACCACATGATATTCCCACCAGAACAGTAATGGACCAGGGTTTGAGAAACGTGGATGGAAGTCTAATGAATGGAACATATTTTTACGATAAACAGATTTTCGTACAGCTGTAAATTTTGAAAGCCATTTATACAGTACAGCAGACTTTGTAACCCAGATGCAGACACCACAAGCCATTTTATGGGTCTTTCTTGAAACTTGGGTATAAACCCTTAGAACCCAAACAGCACTCTTTTACAGCACTTTTTACAGTGAAGTAGGTGCCATAGTTATACAATGCTAATGAGCCATAGTTGTTAAACAGTGTTAGTTGTGTCAGTGATTACATGTTGTATGTGCCATTGTAGTTTTTACAGTGTAATATATGCCATAGTTAGTACAGTGTTATATATGCCATAGTTTTACAGTGTTAATATATGCCATAGTTATTACAGTGTTAGTATGTGCCATAGTTATCAGTGTTAATATATGCCATAGTTATTACAGTGATAGTAGTGCCATAGTTATTACAATGCTAGTATGAGACCATAGTTGTTATAACAGTGTTTAGTATGTGCCATAGTTATTACAATGTTAGTATGTGCCATTGTAGTTATTACAGTGTTAATATATGCCATAGTTATAGTGTGTGGTATGTACCATAGTTATTAGTGTAGCATGTGCCATTGTAGTTATTACAGTTTTAGTATGTGCCATTGTGGTTATTACAGTGTTAGCATTGCCATTGTAGTTATACAGTGTTAGTATATGCCATAGTTATTACAGTGTTAGTATGTGCCATAGTTGTTATTACAGTGTTAGTGTGTGCTATAGTTGTTATCAATAATGCACCATAGTTGAAATAGATCTATAACATTTATTTATGGCATCTCTTTCCCATTTAGGTCTGTCGGGTCGCCTATGAAATCATGCAGACACTCCATCCTGACGCTTCAAAATATTTCACTCCTTGATGATATTTATTACTTTGGTGGACAGAACGCTCACAACCAGGAGGCTATTTACCCCCAACAGCCCACGGAACGCAGATGAAATCCCTTTAGAAACCTGGTGACGTCATGGGGTGGCGGGGGGGAACTGGGGGAACCACTGGGATGGCTACTCAAAGGCATTAACCGCAAGATAGGCAGGACGGTCTTTACCCCTCATACAAAGTAAAGGAAAAAATAGAAACAGTCAAATATCCAACATACCCAGATGCTGAAAAATAGACAACCATGTACTGAACTGTGCCACTACAACTACAGGAAGGGAGAATAACTGATTTATTTTATATTATAAGTAAGAAAGAAGATTATGTTTTGCCTGAAACTCGACAAATAATGATTCTAAACGACCAATGTAAAATGGGTTTCTTTAACCTTCTTTGGAACATTTTCCGACCTTTTCAGGCGGAAGAGATGACCCTGTGCTGGTTAAGAAGTTCGGTGTTCTCCTTCTGCCATTAGAGACGGTAGCCCTAGACATTAAAACACTGCCATACGTGCAATATGGAGGCCGGGAAGGATGTTTATACATGCAAGATTTAAATGGTGCCTGGTGACCCATGGTACAGCTTAAAGTACTGTACAGGTGTTCGTTGTCCTTATTTAGCATTCCGAGCGCTAGATAAACTCCGATCAAAGATTCCAAAAGAAATTAGATTATTTAATGTTTGTTTGGGAAAGTCCCATGGATAGAATACATGACAGGTAGATTCATCATGAAAGATTAAATTGTTCAACGTCTGCTACTGTAGGAGAATTTTTGGGTTGTTTCTTTGGTTTTTCTTTTTGTTTTTTTGTAAGAACCCCCATAAACCGATTTCTATAAAGGTGTTTCTTGGCATTGTCTTTGAAACAAAACAATTAAATAATACCTTAAAAAGTTATTGTTTACTGTGTGTACTTTTAGTGGAACCAGGGTAAAAACAATAAATGGGTCATACCATTTTTTCAGGAAAGGGGAAACTACCTGTGGTGTATGTTGTATATGTTTAGCGCTATGAATACAAAGCCCGACATTCCCCATCAATTAAGGGAACTTTTTATTGCTCAATAGGCAGATGCCTGTCTGGGGTTTGTTTGCACCCTAAAATAGCTTGTTTCTGGAAAGGCTGAACATGATAGTTTTGCATAATTTTCTTGTCTTATTTATTATATTTTGTGTTTTCTTTCATTATTTAATTGCCTAAGATAATTAAAAGACAGCTGTTAATGCTTGATGTTGGTAAACCAGATATTGGTACCTTCTCTTTGCATTATGGGATAATTCGACAAACAAGAATGTCTGTATATGGTAATGTAACACTGTGTGCTAGATATAACCGGCTTATTTAATAGTAGAGCTGTGATACCTTTTATTGGCTTATACTATGGCTAACACGGTACAAACTATTGCTTATTTAAAAGGAGGGCTGCTGTTTTTGCCTCAGCCAATCAGATGTTTTACCAGTCACTACCTTTAGATAACATCTGGGTTGAAGCATATTTAGAGCACAGGCTGAACTTTGCACCTCCTAAAAATAAGCCCCATATCTATATTTTGTATTTTTCTGTTTTGAGACACAACAGGGCGGATCTAGACAGAACCGAGCATGGTTTAAAAAAAAAAAAAAAAAAAGCAAACTGGGTTATGCATATGTTCTGTATTTAAAGGACTCTATATGAGCAATTACTTCCATAGAAATTATGTGTGAGTAGAAACATAATTACAAACCACACCAGATTCCAATCCAAAAAGTTACTTCCCCACTTTTAAAGAGGAACTAAAGTGATTGGCCGCCAACAATAGCAATGAGCTGTCAATGTTCAGCTAATGTTAGATATGTCATACTGGATGTAGAGCAATGAGTGGTGAGAAGTCAGACGCTGCACACCGCTCATGTCAGAGGCCACCCAGGGAGGTAGGGATAGGCTTTCCACTCCTTGGAAAGTCCATATAACCCACTATAGATATGCTTTAATAACTTCTGTTTCTCTGTATGAGCCAAACAGGGATTAACATGGGTTTGTCACTGTCTGCTTCATTTCCAAAGATTATGGATATTGTGCAGTGCAAGTGATGCAATAAATATAGAAATGATTATTTGCACTTGTTTTTAACATGAAATAGACACCTTTTCATTTGGGGCTTTGAAACGCTGCAAAAGATCTCAACACTCTCATTCCCACATGTATTAACAGTCCACATAGCGTTTAGTACATCCTGGGAGTGACTAGAAAAGTATTGCATCTCCCCAAATCTGCATATTATTCAGTTGCGCCTATGGCTAATAAACATAGAGGTGGATGCAATACAAATTGAAAAATTTGCCTGTGCTATAAATCTGCAGCAGCCAATTGGATGTTATCTAACTCATTCATCCAGTAAAAGCTAACATATCATTGGTTCCTGCAAAATATAGCACAGTCAAACTTTTGCACTTTTATTGCATAAAGCCCCTATTAGCGTTGATCTATGAAATATCAAACAAATGACTATATACTTAAAGTTTGTATTTTTAACAGAACTCAATATGTTTTAGCTTAATGCATGTAATCTTTATTCTTACCTTCTTTAAAAATCGGACGCTCATATCGTCTCATATTCATTAAAAATCTTTACACGGAACGTCCTCTACATCCAGATGGTGGCAGGAGAGGTGAAAATCTGATTGCTAATGCACCTCATTGGAAAAACATCTAACCGAGCCCAACAGACAAATCCTGTTATCTTACGTGCTTGGCCGTTCTGGAAATGCTTTAATGTTATTGCTTAATGTGGTGTATTTTAAATTTCAAATACATTCTATTTTTCTAGTGTAGAATAGATAAGAAATGACAATAGGGGAGCATTCAGTGGTACGTTGGAGGGAGACACCTTCGAATTTTACACCCAATTAGCATTGCAAAGCTGGCATGGCACGATAAGGATTTTGGGCTTCAGGCAGCATCATGGTTATACTAAAGATTGTCCTGAAGCATTTCCCCGAGACCAGCTATCTTCTTCATGTCCAGATACTGAATGGAAAATAAAGTGCTTAAATATCGATAAAGATTTTTTAAAGAGATGCAAAAAATACTTTAACACACTGGAAGAGTTTTCCTGATTGAAGAAAAAATACTTCTTGGTTGGATCTTCAATGTTATTTTTAGGATCTAAAAGTAATTTTCAGCCCTATGGTGTTTATGGTATAGTATTGTAGCAGTGTGTAAGTGGGATATTAAATGTGTCCACTCAACAATAGTCTCTTACTTTCCTCCATAATATCAATATCATGTCTCTTGACTGGATAATTGACATTTCTTCCTCCCCCTTGCTGTAAATCTAAATGTTTACAGTTTTTTGGTGAATGGCTGTAACTCCAGTACCTGCTAGGCCAGTCTGACCTTGCCTATAAGTTTTTTCAGTGCTTAGATTTCGTGTGTTCTGTTTCACATTAATGAAGCGCTGCATTCCACGGTCTTGCTTTGAGAATACAGTAAATCTTCATTGTGGCTGTTCTTTACTTTTCCTACTTGTGTTGATCATCTTTATTTCTCACGCTTTTTGACTTTTTGCACATCACTTACCAAGTAAACAAATGAAACAGCCTTCTTAAAACAGAATGAACCTTGCAGCCCCACGAGTGTATGCACTTCTGGTTCGGGTGATATCGTGCCGTGTATTAGCACTTGTCGGCCAAAAACAGACGTCGTCTGGTTGGGCAACAATCCCCCGACCAAACGGGCATTTTGGCTGACAAAGTGCCCATACACAGCACAATTATCACCCAAAACGGCTGTGCATACACATTGTGTGTTGCGGGTCGGCCCCCACGATCACACGTAGTATGGAGCTTTAGAAACAAAGAGAAAATTTTCACCCCAAGGTTTCCCAGAGAAATGGGCAGAGACATGCAAATTTTCTCCTGAACTGCTGGCGTAATAACATGCAATACAGCTGAATGGTATAGAGCCATTCATCTGACTAGTAGACATGGCTCTTTCAACCTTGTTAGATTTCGTCAGTTCAGATACAGATTCATGGCTCTATGGGGTAGGACTTGGGTGCACAAAATACCAGACAGCTATATTATGTGAGGCGGGCTTAAAGGGCATCTATGTGAAAAAAACACATTGCCCCTTTGCAAAGTTAAATTCATGTACTCTGTGCTGCCTTAATCCTATATCTGTCAAGACTCTGTTTAAACCACCGTGTCAGATCTATGTGCAGCATTCCCCCCTTCTCCCTCCCCTCTGTTACTCCTCCATGTCCAGCTCCGGCTAACCGACAAGCTTTTTATGTGCAGTAGGAGTTAAAAGTTCAACATCCTGAAAAACGCACCCACGCACAGTGGCAATAGATAGAAAGCTGTCCTGGAGACGGAAGAAGGAGATCCATCGCAGTTACGATCTCTCACTTTGGACCCTCATCAATCAGTGAAAGCTATTAAGAAGGGGGGTCAAGTGCAGACTTATATTCAACATCAAAGCTACCTTTCTCCCCCTGCTAATGCTGTTATCTCTATGTTTATTACAAGCAGGGAGGGGGATCAAGTCACAAGGATTTGATTGACAGTCCAAGTAGGAGTAGAGGAATGCAATCACGTATCTTCAACTGGTGTATCTAGGACAGAGAGGGAATCTGAAAAGTGAAGACACTCTGGGGGTTGTGGGGAATTATAGAACACATGGAAAGAAAGAAAAAAAAGTTCATTTTCCCACTATAGATGCCCTTTAAAGGGTATGTCCACCCTTAAATCGATTTTAAATTAGCCTTCCCCTGGTCCCCCAGCCCCAACCGCATCATTTATCTTTAGTATATCCCCAAACTTTACTTACCTCCCTCTTTCCTCCGCCGTGCTCGGCCCTCTGCTTGCGAGAAAATGCAAGCAGAGGGGCGGGGACCGGCAGTCGCGTCTGTGATTGGCTGAGCGGCAGCCAATCACGGACGGGCTGCCGGTCATTCAGTGCAGCGGTGGAAAAGGGGAGGTAAGAAAAGTTTGGGGAGCTTTCTAAAAATAAAAATGAGTGGTTGGGGCGGGAGACCAGAGGGAATACTTTATAAAGGGAATTAATGTAGGGGAGGGAATCCGGAGAGGGAGGGAGGGGGAGGGAGGGGGAGAAGGGCTGCAGTACGCATGCCAAATTCTCCCAGAGGCCAGGTAGGAGGCAGAGATCTATATGGACTCTGCTAGCCTCCTGGTGGGCAGTTTTGGGACTTTGGGGGGGACTACAGGAGAACCAGATGGAGCTGGGTGTGAGGTAAGGATTTTACTACACTACATGGTGGGGCCAGTAGTGGGGGGGATTATAGTTTTGGGGGTGGACATGCCCTTTAAGATTGCTATTTATTTTATGTTCTGTTGGAAAGCTTTTTACTCCTTTAAGCCCATCTCACATAAAACTATATAGCTGTCGGTATTCAAGTTAACAAATGTAATAATTTTCTACAAACAAAAGTTTGCAGGTGTATCAGTCCAATCAATCCTTATATACAGTAAAAAAATAAGACAAACCTTGTGTGCTGAAGGATAATGTTATCTCTTCTATACATAGATGTTCTGGAAAGTGGATGAATACCTCTGTATGTCACAATACAAATAGAAGTAATTGGGGTTTGGTTGCCTGACATTTCCTGCTTCTCATTATGACCTGCATTTTTTCAATGTAGAGTTAGTTGACCTTTTTAAATCATAGGGAATGTTGATTAGGATGAATGAATCTACATTCTACAGTAGCAGAACACAACTTAAAATAGTATTTACTGGGACCAAGAAGGAACATATACAGATTCATATAGGTATTGGCTACAAATACAGTACAAGTGTATATACTATTAGAAATCCCCGAACTATTTATAACCTGTCTTGTGAAACCTATAGTGGTGGATAAGCAAGTTCAGATCCTCCAGTATTTTTTTTTTTTTAATTAAAAGTGACAATGAATATTACATATACAGGAATGTATCTACTAGAACTAAAGTCGCAAAATGTCATCTGTGCTGTTAAATAATCTGAATTCTCTCTCTGGTGTAGAAAATGTTCCTAATTTGCCTACCTCTAGTTCTGCAATCAATATCTCAGGAGCCAGGGATGAAGGTAAGTATATTTACCTTTCGCACGATCCACAGCTGCAGAGCTGAAAATCTCTGACGTTCCTGGTTCTAATCACTATAGGTGGGGCTGGAGTGACTTGTTTCACGTTTGTGCCAATGACAAAGTGAGAGGAGGAAGCAAGATACTTAAAAATGATTTCCGACGGGCTAAGTTAAAAGTAAGTAGGTAGTGGTTTACAGAAATACTACGCAGCCCATGCTACCCTAGGGAGGCAACAGGAGCTTTGGAGTATTAATTGTGGGTGGTGTAAGGAGGGGTTAAGTTTTTAAAGAACGAGTTGACTTTTCTGTTGGCTGTAGAATCTTTAGTAGAGATGGAAGCACCTCGATGATGGCAGCATGGGTATGTTAAGCCGCTAAATGCCAGTGAGGAGGTGGAAATGAATCTCCATATGCAGTTGGCGAAGGCTGCATGTTTGGTAATGGGGGATTTCGATTACCTGAAATAGATTGAGTAAGGGAAAGCCAGCCCCTCAAAAGCTATAAAGTTATTACATTTCCTATATGAGGCATTTTCTTTCACAGAGGTGGTAGAAGTTCCTACTAGACAGAATGCGTTGTCGGATCTGGTGATATCTAATAACCCTAAGCTCATTTTGGAGATGAAGGTAATGGAAGCTTAGGGATAGTGACCATGATATAGTGTCATTTAATAAGTTGCAAAAAACTAAAGTCCACTGGGTTAACAAAAACCTTTAAATTTAGGAAAGTTAATTTTATGTTTGTTAAAGGAATCACTCCTACTTATAGACTGTAATGTAATAGTTAAAGGGATATAAACTATTACATTTCTAAATTTATAGCTTTAGGCAACTAGTGTAAAACAATGAGATAAGCAGAACAAAGCAAGTCCAAACCCAAAAGTTTTTGAATAAATCATTAGTAAAAAGAGAGGACTGATTTGATGAGTCCTAGTCCTTATAGCGGGACTGTAATAAATGAAGGGTATAAATGAGAAATATCACTCTGGTTGACAGATGATATGGTATGGAATGGGAAGAATTACACAAAGTTAATATCAACAAAGAATACTGGCCATGCTGTGTAGTTTTAAAAAATCCTTATGTTACTACTCTGTCCTTATGGTTTCGCAGTGTCTGTCCAAACTCCAGGGAAGTGAAGAGTAGGAGGTGTCTTCCTGTTTGAAAGGTTTCTACCTCCTCCTTGTCCTCTGAGAGGAGAGGTACATGTGCAGGAAAGCCCTTCCTCCCATCTCCCACCTCCTGATCCTGCAGAAATCTACTGCACTGTGCCGTGTCTGTAATGACTCTCTCTCATCCAATCACAGATGCAGCTGCTGGTGTGGCCTGTTAGCTATTTTCGAAAAGCAGGGAGCCAGATCAGTGCACTGGAGGATCGAGGGGCTGTAAGTAGTGTTCTGATTTTTTTTTTTTAACAATCTGACACGGCGGTTGTGCGGTGGAGAGATTCCTATATACATACATCAAAAGTTTCCTGAAGGGTGCAGATGCTCTTAAAGCATTGATTGTTTGCCATGTGATGGCTATTTACGTTAACAAGCAATTGATCCGATCTTCTGAATAAGTGGCCAGTGACTATATACAGTCAGGATGAAAAAGAAAGTGTGTGACAGTTACGTGATGTGCTGTGCGAGGAGACCACCCCAAAAAAACTATCAGGGTATTCAATAAAAGTTTCTTATCATTAAAATGGTGCTAATTTTGCCCCAACCAATCAGATCTTATTTAACATTTTAAGCTTACATCTAATGGTTGGGGCAAAATTAGCACCATTTAAAACGATAAGAAAAATGTATTGATAAACCCTGTTTATTTCTGAAGCTTTTTATAGACATGTTACAGCAGTAGGATACAACTGGGCATGTTCGTCCCTCAGGGGGTGTTTAATAAAGGATTTTATTAAAAAGGTTTCCAGTTCTCATTATAAAGTGCACAAAATATCAGTTCTCATATATATGGAAATTGCTGCATGAAGCATTCATGCTGCTACTGTATGCCCATCAAGTGGCCACATTGTTGGGAACAACTATTCAACCACAATCATCATAACCTTTAAAAAAAGTACAGCACTGTCCCCATATTTAGATATCCAATCTAAAACGTCTATATTTCAGCTGTCAATCAAGTTCCTGCTCTCAAAAACTATTCTCCTGTGAGAAGGTTTCACTGTAGCTGGAATGGTGACAGAGTTTTGACAGTTGGAATGCTGTGGGAGGCTTGACAGTTGGTTTGTGGGAAAAGGTCATGTTGGATGGAAGTGGGAGTGGTTAAAAGAGGGAGCGGGGATACTGCTCCTAAACAAAATGTGTGCTGGATGAAGGCATGCAGCAACCCACACAAATCAGAGTAAGTGCTACTTACATGTATTCAATTCTAGATTTACATGAGGCAAAGTCATTTTTTTAGTATAATGTACCTTAAGCAAGGGGGGAAACACATATTGACAGACTTTCTCTGCAATCTTTATTTCAGAGAGTAAGAATGGTCAGACTAAGACTGTAGCGTAATTATTAGAAACCTTTCTAAATGTAATACATAGTGCATGTTGCATTGTAGTAAGGCGAGAGTAAGATTTATTTTCAGCATTTTATAATGGCTGGTTGACTTGGTATATAGGATGTCAGTTTACTGCATAGAGAAGCTTATAAATTGCATGTCACAGTGTACTAATCTTTGCATATGAATGGTCTCTGTTCCTTTTTTTTTAGTACAATAAATAACATTTTTGTGTCCTCCACCCCTTAATCAATCCTTAACTCTGCTGCCAGGATCATTCACCTCTCTTCCCATTTCTCACATGCTGCCCCTTTTCTGTCAATCTCTCCACTGGCTTCCCATCACCCCAAAGGATCCAATTTAAGCGGCTAACCTTATCCTACAAGGCTCCTCCAATACAGCCCCCCCCATACATCTCTGATTGATAAACAGTTACTACCCAAGGCGTAACCTCCGCTCTGCTAATGATCTTTTTCCTCTATCCACCCTAATTACCTCCTCCCACACCCGATACAGGACTTTCTCATGCTGCTCCTCTGCTCTGGAATCCTTCACTTTATATGCAACGCCATCACTTCAATCATTCAAACGCAGCCTCAAAACTCACCTCTTCAGGCAAGGTTACAATCTGGGCCTGGACACTTCTAACCTCTACTGACCCATCACAGACATAGTTATAATCCACTGACAAGCTAGTTACAACTACTGATCTGCTTACATATGTCTCATCCATCTCCTCTAGACGTGAGGTTACAATCTGGACCTGGACACTTCTACCCCTTCTACTGACCCATCACAGACATAGTTATAATCCACTGAAAACTTAGTTATAACTACTAGATCTACTTCACCTTATGTCTCATCACATCTCCTCTAGACTGTAAGCTCTCAGGCAGGGCCCTCCATCAATTTGTATCACAGTAATGCTGTAACTTACCACACTGAATGCTGCTGGACCAGATCACTTAAATTATATGCACTTTGTACTACTTGCTCTACCCTTGTATGTAACATGTATGTTTTCTTATGTTAAATGCAACTGTAAAGCGCGACAGAAGATGTTGGCGCTAATAAATCCACAATAATAATAATAATAAGTGTTTAGCTAAAGCCGACTGGCCACATCTGGTAAAAGTTGCACCATACAGAAGGCTTTGGAGAGAATTTACATTTTGATAGGGGCAGGATTTAAAGGGCATGTCCACCCTGTACGTATTTTGATATATGTACTGTCCTCCCCCAGCCCCAAAAGCATTACTATTCCGCACAGAAAGTCCCCCGATCATTACTGACCATGCCTCTCTCCTTTGCCGCACAGCCCCGGCCCTCTGCTTGCACGGAAATGCAAACAGGGGAGGGACCGGCAGCGCGTCGTGATTGGTGAGAGGCAGCCAATCACAGACGCGGCTGCCGGGAGTTCAGACCGGCGAGGAGAGAGGCATGGTAAGTAAATATCGGGGGACTTTCGTGCAGAATAGCAGTACATAAATCAATGGGGTTTAACTGTAGGGGGGAGGAGACAAAAATCGGGAGGGAGAGGGAGGGGGCGCGGACTCGCGCAGGATGAGTCACTCACAGCCTCTAAGCTGCAGTTTCCTGGACTTTGGAGGAGAATAGCAAGGTTAGGATTTTATTAAACTACAGAGTGGGGCCAGTATAGGTTAAATTTTAGTTTTAGGGATGACATGCCCTTAATTGATAGGAACTTGTTTTTTATACAGACCACCATGCCAACTTATATTGTGTGAATGGAGATTGGAAATTAAAAATGAGAAGGTCTGAACACTAAAGTAACTGATAAAAATATTTTTCAAGGCAAACAGAGGACTAGAAAGTCTAATAATTTCACCACCACAGAAAAACATGACCATTGGCTAAATTGCTTCCACTTCAGCCAATTCTTTTTCTGTGCATGAAACATGCAGAATTTCCAAGACCAATACATTTAAGCTTGCACTGTAATCATTTATTTGGCAGTGTATCAAACGCCTTTGCTAATCTCAGAAGACCAAATCGCGAGCATTATCCAACTTTCTACTCTCCTCTTTGTACGAAGCCAAATTGTTGGAAAATATTGTCTGTTGTGAAGCCCGGCTTAAGGTATTTTCTGCAAAATGTAAAACCAGGAACTTCATCCTATAACAAGCATTTTCTGTATGGATGTCAGACTTACATTGTCCGTAATTACCGCACTCCCAATTTACAACATTAGAATAGATTTAATTATATGGGATATACAACTAATTCTGCCTTAGCAAAAAAAAATCCACCATTTTCCAATCAGTGCAGTGTAAAGAGGTCTGTAGGGGTGCAATGATCTGGCTGCTGTTAGTAGCACATTACTGTAAGATGCTGACAAATTCCATCTATTACATGAACAGATTGTGGTATCAATGAGCTAAGGGCCTAACATATATTCTGTAACCTGTGACTTCCCCTATTATAAATCCCTACGATACTGTGAGGTAATGCAGTTTTTTCTCCCTGACTAAAATGTTGTACACGCGTGTTATTCTAGGGCCGACCCTTGACGCACAATGGTGTATGAACGATTGTTTCAGGCAAGTGTATGGGCCTGAAAAAGACACCTAGGTTTCACAAGTGTTTACACACGGTGTCATGCACATTCCTCTGGTTGACTTGATGACATCCTCAAACCCATGACAACAGCAAGCACATAAGAGCAATGGGATTACCTGTTTCTTCTTTAAGTAAGAGGTTTATTATCTCATTTAAATTGTTTAGCGGAGTCATATTAGGTGGAAACTAGTCATTTTTAGCAAGTTTTCCTTTTAAACTAGAAAAGCTATCAGTGTTAGAATGAATTATAGACGTGTCCTGTGACCTCCTAAATCTTGCCCTATGTACAATTAAATAATGTTAATGACTGTGGAACATGGAGGACAACTGTACCGTGACCTGTTATGGTCCTGTATGTGTCATGGATGAACACCTCTATGAATGTTTGGAGAAGACTGCATCTACCAAGGTCAGAAAAGAGTGTTCAGACCTGCAGTGCTGACTACTGATCAACTTTACATATCTGTAGATTAAAGGGGAACTGTGGTTTCCAACAAGTTGAGTTTAAATGAAAGGCCAGTTTCTACCTTTAAAACGAGTCATCAACCAACTATCTACGTGCTCCACAGCCCAAGATATAAAGAAATGAGTGGACCAGAAAGTTAATGGGTGGGAGGCTGACATGTGACATTCCTAAGGCTTCTCCTGCACAGTGCCGCCGGTGAGCACAGCCTCAGACTCCCTCAGTGTTTGAGGGAGGCAGGAAGTCCCCCCTCCTCTCTGCTGTGTGAAGGGCCGCAGCTGCAGAGAAGGTAAGGGAATCTACAGCCCCTTCTCTCTCACTATGTGAAAACAGTTCTCACTCTTGTGAATGGGCCAAGGGGGGCCTGCAACTGGAGGGACCATGGGGTCCATGAGTGGGAGGGACCAGGGGGGTGCAAAGGGGAGGAGCAAGGAAGTGCAGGGGACCTGGTGATGCGGCTGCCATATCACACACAAAAATGTAATATATTCAAAACTATGTAAAATAAACATGGAAATAAATTGCAAAAATTCTCAGGAGAGCAATTCCATCAATTTACCTAAAGTATTTTTGGACCACAGTTCCTCTTTAAAGAGGAGATCTTCAATTATACTAAATATCACTTTTACCATCTAAATTTCACTTGGACTTTCTTAGGCAGCTGACATTTATGAGATAAGCATTTCCCCAACTCTTTAAAAATCATGAAGCTTCGCCCAAAAGCCTTTAATCCTAAGGAAATATGAAAGAGATTGAAATCTTAAACACATATGTGCAGGAAGGTCTTTTTACCACACTTATACATTTCCATCCTGGAGAGTTTTTTTGCTACAATGAAAACCTTGCATTATGATTTCCTATTTTACTCTATACAAGGAAACTTTTATCATATGGGAGCCGTATGATTGGGAGGACAATCCTGATCCTTGGAGGATACTAGAAAGCTTCCCATTCACTCCACTCTAGAAATGAGATCTGCACAGAAACATGATAGATTCTGTTTAACTAGTGTGGGGGGCGGAGACTGCTACATTGGTAGATTATGAAGTCTCTAGATGCTTTTATTGAATTTCATTTTTCTTTACAGAAAGTTGCACGTCTAGGCTGTTACTTGTGCGAGCCTTCAAATGAGTTGGATAAGGTCCTTTTTTACATTTGCATTTATCTATTGACAAACCTGACAGCTAATTCTACAACAAACAATGTTTTGTTATGGAAACTCAACTGGCACATCAACAGCAGGAAAACAACTGCTCTTCCGTTATCCTCCACATGGGAATGGGACTGGTCTGTCAATCCACAAAGCCCTGGATTAATAACAATGAAATTACCATCACAGAGTAAAGCTGGCCATACACCTGCGATCCCACAGCAGTGTGTCCGACAGATCACATTGGTATCACTTTGGTCGGGTATGTGCCGCTGGATTGGAAAAAAGCCAATGTAATACCAAATATCAAAAAAGGTAGTCGTTCACAGCCTGGTAACTACAGACCTGTAAGCCTAACATCAGTGGTAGGGAAGGTGCTGGAAACTTTGTTAAGGGATCATATCCTAGACTTGTCTCCAGATCTGATCTATAGTAGTAGTCAGCATGGATTTATGAGAAATAGATCATGCCAGACAAATTTAATTGGTTTTTATGAAGAAGCGAGTAAGAATTTAGATTCAGCCACAGCAGTGGATGTGGTATACTTGGATTTGCGAAAGCTTTTGGTACTGTGCCACATAAGTGACTAATGTATAAACTGAGGACTGTTGGCCTTGAAGTAAACATTTGTTCATGGATAGAGAACTGGTTATTGGATCGCAAACAGAGAGTTGGTGTTAATGGAGCTATATCTATGTGGGCTAAAGCTCTAAGCGGAGTGCCTCAGGTTCTGTACAGGGGCCGCTTCTGTTTAATCTGTTTAAATGACTTAGAAGGGGCCATTGAGAGCAAGGTCTCTGTGTGCTGATGACACTAAACTATGCAGAACGTTGGAATTTGCAAGTGCGCAAGCAGACCTAGATAGATTATCAAAATGGGCAGCAGAATGGCAGATGAGATTCAATGTTGATAAATGTAAGGTGATGCATTTGGGATATAATAATCCCTGTGCCACCTACACCATAAATAAATACTCGTTAAGTGCATCGTAATGGAAAAAGATTTGGGGTTCTGGTAGATAACTGATGATAAGATAATTACATTTTGAAGGGTCAGCATTGTTGTTCTAAACAATTACCATCATAACCAAATGCTGAATGGCACTTGGCTTGCATGATATTCCTTCTTATATATTTTATACTTTAGCAAGACCCGTCGTGCTTTTTTTCCATGGATTTTTGGAGTCCATTAAAAGTGCTTAAAAACAATTATGCTTGGCAAATAACATTGAGGAGGATAACGTTGCAGCTCTTAACAACCATAAATAGCAATACAGAGAGAAAAGACAGGAGACCAGAAGACTTTAATACTGTATTAGTTTAATACTAATGGTAACTGTCCAAATTCATTCCTTGACCTGAAACAACTCTCAAGGATTGTAAAGCTTCTTACCAACTGTCAATAAATGTACAAATGGCTGAGGCTTGGAAAAATTATGTGTTTGTGGACGGTTTGATTTGATTTATAAACTTCAGCTCTAGATTAGATGGCGAGGATTTGACTTTCCCAACATACTTGTCTAAACTGATAGATCTTAGAGGGCAAAGAGTAGGATGTCCGGGACCGTTGCGATATTTCATTGCTATATACTAAATCATTGTATCTGAAAAAAGTCTGGCTGTTCACTATTTAGATTTCCTTAAAAGAACAGGCAAAATGCATTGTAAATATCTAAGAACAAATAAACCTGTAAATCAACCCAAACCGTTTTATTGTAAAACTACAGGTTAAAACTATTTTGTTATAGATTAGATTCATGTATTGCCACAGTACTCCAATACATACAGTCAGCGAAATACTAATTTCTATATTAATAGTGTACGTACTAATATATATTTACTATAGACTATACATTAATACTACTAAAGTGTACTGTATACTATTAATATTTACTATAGCTATACTACATTAATACTAATATAGTGTACTGTACTACTATTAATATTTACTATGCTATAATACATTAATACTACTATAGTGTACTGTACTACTATTAATATTTACTATAGCTATAAACATTAATACTAGTATAGTGTACTGTACTACTATTAATATTTACTACAGCTATACTACATTAATACTACTATAGTGTACTGTACTAATATTGATATTAACTATATTAATACTACTATATTGTACTACTATTAATATTTACTATAGCTATACTACATTAATACTTACTATAGTGTGCTTGACTAATATTGATATTAACATATTAATACTACTATACTGTACTGCTATTAATATTTACTATAGCTACACTACATTAATACTACTATAGTGTACTGTACTAATAAATATTAAATATTAATACTACTGTACTGTACTGCTTTTAATTTTTACTATAGCTATACAACATTAATAATACGATAGTACTGTACTATATTTATATTACTATACTACTGTACTGTACTGTTTAATATTTACATAAACTATAAACATTAATACTACGATAGTGTACTGTACTAATATGATATTAACTATATTAATACTACTGTACTGTACTGCTTTTAATATTACTATAGCTATACTACATTAATACTAATAGTAGGTGTGTTACTAGATATTCTATAACTAATTAATACTACTATACGTACTACTATTATATGTACATAGATATACATTAACTTATAGTGCTTACTAATATTGATATTAACTATATTAATACTACTATACTGTACTACTATTAATAACTATAGCTACACTACATTAATACTACTATAGTGTACTTTACTAATATTTATATTAACTATTAATACTACTGTACTGTACTGCTTTTAATATTTACTATAAATATACTACATTAATACTATGATAGTGTACTGTACTAATATTGATATTAAACTATATTAATACTACTGTACTGTTAGCTTTTAATTTTTACTATAGCTATACTACATATAATACGATAGTGTACTGTACTATATTGATATAACTATATAATATCTACTGTACTGTACTGCTTTTATATTTACTATAACTATACTACATTAATACTACGATAGTTTACTGTACTAATATTTATATTAACTATATACTACGTACTGTAATGTACTGCTTTTAGTATTTACTATAACTATACTACATTAATATACGATAGTGTACTGTACTATATTGATATTAACTATATTAATACTACTGATGTGCTTTTAATTTTTACTATAGCTATACTACATAATACTACAATAGTGTACTGTAAATATTGATATTAACTATATAATCTACTGTACTGCACATGCTTTTATATTTACTATGCTATACTACATTAATACTACTATAGTGTACTATACTAATATTTATATTAACTATATTAATACTGTACATGCTTTTAATATTTTCTATAGCTATACTACATTAACACTACTATAGTGTACTGTACTAATATTGATATTAACATATTTAATACTACTGTGTACTGCAAAAGTTAACGCGGTTTCCAGTGTGCATTTGATATGCATCCGTTTCCGTTTTGCAATCACATTTTCGCGAAAACACATGTGTTTCTATAATGAAAAATAGCAAAATCACATGCGCAACCGCAATACCACTAGTGATTGTGTGCACGCTTTGGTGCCTTCTAGTGGGGCTCAGCCTCAAGTTAGGTGGGTGTGCCAGGAAAGGGACCAATATTGTTTCTGACCTGTTGCAAACATTCAGACAGTGCTGGTTACACCAATGATCACTCCCGATCTGACAAAGATATCTGTCAGGGTGAGCAAATGGGCTTGAAAAACCCTCCCATGTGCACCAGTACCAAGAATTCTTAAAAGAAAAAGAGCATGAAAACACGGGACAGACAGAGGTTTGTGCAAAAGCTTCTTAGATCATTTCATTAGAGCAATTAAGATCAAAAGTTTTAAGCAGATATTTTAATGGGAACGATTTTTAATGACTGGTATATAGAAAAAACATTCATCAAAAAAAATATGTATTACAACATCTTATGCTATTGTATGGTCATGAAAAACATCCCAGTGACTTATATCTTGTATTACACTGTAAGGGGTGAATATACCCACTATTACATTTAGCAGTTGCCTTATAATCAAAATAAATAAAATAAAAAAATCAAATAGAATGCCTGAGATTCTGTTGCAGGCGAGTGTCATTCTAAATCAAATTCTTCTTTGTTCAGCCATAGCTGAATTTAACAATCTTGTGACATTACCAGTACCAGTCCCTAATATCCTGCTGTACCAGTCCCATAATATCCCTGTTTGCTGTTCCAGTCCCATAATATCCCTGTTTGCTGTACCAGTCCCATAATCCTGTTTGCTGTACCAGTCCTATAATATCCCTGTTTGCTGTACCAGTCCCATAATATCCCGGTTTCTGTACCAGTCCCATAATATCCCTGTTTGCTGTACCAGTCATAATATCCCTGTTTGCTGTGCCAGTCCCATAATATCCCCCCGTTTGCTGTACCAGTCCCATAATATCCTGTTTGCTGTACCAGTCCCATAATATCCCTGTTTGCTGTTCCAGTCCAATAATATCCCCGTTTGCTGTACCAGTCCATAATATCCCTGTTTGCTATACCAGTCTCATAATATCCCTGTTTGTGCCAGTCCCATAAGTTCTGTTGCTGTACCGTCCCATAATGTCCCTGTTTGCTGTACCAGTCCCATAAAGATCCCTGTTGCTGTACCAATCTCATAATATCCCTGTTTGCTGTACCAATCTCCTAATATCCCTCTTGCTGTGCCAGCCATAATATCCTGTTTGCTGTGCAGTACAAAATTCCTGTTTGCTGTGCCGGTCCCATAATATCCCTGTTTGCTGTACCAGTGCCATAATATCCCTGTTTGCTGTACCAGTCGCATAACATCCCTGTTTGCTGTGCCAGTCCAATAATATCCCTGTTTGCTGTACCAATCTCATAATATCCCTCTTTGCTGTGCCAGTCCCATAATATTCCTGTTTGCTGTGCCGGTCCCATAATATCCCTGGTTGCTCTATCAGTGCCATAATATCCTGTTTGCTGTGTACCGGTCCCATAACATCCCTGTTTGCTGTGCCAGTCCCATAATATCCTATTTGTACCAGTCCCATAATTCCTATTTGCTGTACCCGTCCCATAATATCCTGTGTTGCTGTGCCAGTCCCATAATATCCCTGTTTGCTGTACCAGTCCATAAATCCCCTTGCTGTGCCAGTCCCATGATATTCCCTGTTTTCTGTACCAGTCCATAATATTCCTATTTTCTGTACCAGTCCCATAATATTCCTGTTTTCTGTACCAGTCCCATAATATTCGCTGTTTGCTGTACCAGTCCCCATAATATTCCGTTTTCTGTCAGTCCCATAATATTACATGTTTGCTGTACACTCCATAATATTCCCTGTTTGCTGTACCAGTCCCATAATATTCCCCGTTTTCTATACCAGTCCCATAATATTCCATTTTCTGTACCAGTCCCATAATATTCCATTTTCTGTACCAGTCCCATAATATTCCCTGTTTGCTGTACCAGTCCCATAATATCCCCGTTTTCTGCTCAGTCCATAATATTCCCTGATTGCTGTACCACCATAATATTCCCTGATTGCTGTACCACTCCCATAATATTCCCTGATGTTGTACCACTCCCATAATATTCCTGATTGCTGTACCACTCCCCAAATATTCCCTGTTTTCTTGTACCAGTCCCATAATATTCCCTGTTTGCTGTAACGTCCCATAATATTCCCTGTTTTGTGTACCAGTTCCATAATATTCCATTTGCTGTACCACTCCCATAATATTCCCTGTTTGCTGTCCAGTCCATAAAATTCCCTGTTTCTGTACCAGTCCCATAATATTCCCTGTTTTGTATACCAGTCCCATAATATACCTGTTTGCTGTACCAGTCCATAATATCCCTGTTTGCTGTGCCAGTCCCATAATATCCCTGTTTGCTATACCAGTTCATAATATCCCTGTTTGTAGCCCCATTTATACCAGTCTTATAATATTCCTGTTTGCTTTTCCAGTCCCATAATATATCCCCATTTGTACCAGTCCCATAATATTCCCTATTTGCTGTACCAGTCCCACAATATTTCCCGTTTGCTGTACCAGTCCCAGTGACCCAGTTGACCAGCAAATACTACTGACTTGCCAAAAATAGCCGCTATAGATATATATTGTGGTGTGACTTACGGTATCATGTGCTCCATAGAAGAACCAGTCCCATAATATCCCTGTTTGCTGTACCAGTCCCATAATATCCCTTTGCGTGCAGTCCATAATATCCCTGTTTGCTGTACCAGTCCCATAATATCCCGTTTGCTGTACCAGTCCCATAATCCTGTTTGCTGTTCAGTCCAATAATATCCCGGTTGCTGTACCAGTCCCATAATATCCCTGTTTTTGCATACCAGTCATAATATCCTGTTTGCTATGCCAGTCCCATATATCCCTGTTTGCTGTACTGGTCCCATAATGTCCCTGTTTGCTGTACCAATCCATAATATCCCTGTTTGCTGTACCATCTCATAAATTCCCTGTTTGCTGTGCCAGTACCATCATATTCCTGTTTGCGGGTGCCGGTCCCATAATATCCTGTTGCTGTACCAGTGCCATAATATCCCTGTTTGCTGTACCAGTCGCATAACATCCTGTTTGCTGTGCCAGTCCCATAATATCCCTGTTGCTGTACCAATCTCATAATATCCCTCTTTGCTGTGCAGTCCCATAATATTCCTGTTTGCTGTGCCGGTCCCATAATATCCCTGGTTGCTCTATCATGCCATAATATCCCTGTTTGCTGTACCAGTTCCATAACATCCCTGTTTGCTGTGCCAGTCCCATAATATCCCTGTTTGCTGTACCAGTCCCATAAGTCCTATTTCCTGTACCAGTCCCATAATATCCTCGTTTGCTGTGCCAGTCCCATAATATCCCTGTTTGCTGTACCAGTCCCATAATATTCCTATTTCTGTACCAGTCCCAAATATTCCTTGTTTTCTGTACCAGTCCCATAATATTCACTGTTTGCTGTACCAGTCCCATAATATTCAGTTTTCGTACCAGTCCCATAATATACATGTTTGCTGTACCACTCCCATAATATTCCTGTTTGCTGTACCAGTCCCATAATATTTCCCGTTTTCTGTACCAGTTCCATAATATTCCATTTTCTGTACCAGTCCCATAATATTCCATTCTTCGGACCAGTCCCATAATATTCCCTGTTTGCTGTACCAGTCCATAAATACCGTTTTCTGTACCAGTCCCAATATTCCTGATTGCTGTACATCCCATAATATTCCCTGATGCTGTACACTCCCATATATTCCTGTTGCTGTACCAGTCCCATAATATTCCCTGTTTTGTGTACCAGTTCCATAATATTCCATTTGCTGTACCACTCCATAATATTCCCTTTGCTGTACCAGTCCATAAAATTGTTTCGTACCAGTCCCATAATATTCCCTGTTTTGTATACCAGTCCCATAATATTCCATTTGCTGTACCACTCCCATAATATTCCATTTTCTGTACCAGTCTATAATATTCCCTGTTTGCTTTCCAGTCCCATAATATTCCCCATTTGCTGTACCAGTCCCATAATATTCCCTATTGTTGTACCAGTCCCACAATATTCCTGTTTGCTTTACCAGTCCCATAATATTCCCCGTTTGCTGTACCAGTCCCAGTGACCCAGTTGACCAGCAAATACTACTGACTTGCCCAAAAATAGACCGCTTGCCGCTATAGAATATATTGTGGTGTGTGACACGGTATCATGTGCTCCATAGAAGAACATGTTTAAACATTTAAACTTTTGTTCTTTTTGGAATAATGCTCACTGGTCATTTGTGGAAAAAAAACGCACCACCGAATTTCTAACCAATCAACCAAAATATTGATAGGTCAGGTTAAGATATCGCCTTGTGAACCTAGCCTACGAAAAAAACTTTCTGTTGTATATGGTATTGAGGTTGTGTTCCAGCTAAGTATGGAATGCTGCATCTCATATAAGAGGAATTCTATAGGTCCATAACTTTCATACCGTATCGTCAGGGAGATTCAATAAAAGTTCTTATTGTTAAAAATGGTGTTAATTTTGCCCCAACCAATCAGATCTTATTTAACATTTGAAAGCTAACATCTTTCAAATGGGACAAAATTAGCACCATTTTTAACAATAAGACTTTTATTGAATCTCCTGCATATATCTAAAGGAATTCCATAGGTCCAAACAAACTTTCATACCGTTCAATAATCTAAAGGAATTCTATAGGTCCAAACAAACTTTCATACCGTATCATATATCTAAAGGAATTCTATAGGTCCAAACAAACTTCATAACCGTATCATATATCTAAAGGAATTCTATAGGTCCAAACAAACTTTCATACCGTATCATATATCTAAAGGAATTCTATAGGTCCAAACAAACTTTCATGCCGTATCAGATACTAAAGGAATCATAGGTCCAAACAAACTTTCATACGTATCATATATCTAAAGGAATTCTATAGGTCAAAAAGCTTTCATACCTATCATATATCTAAAAGAATCTATAGGTCCAAACAAACTTTATACCGTACTATCATATATCTAAGGAATTCTATAGGTCCAAACAAACTTTCATACCGTATCATATAGCTAAAGGAATTCTAAGGTCCAAACAAACTTCAACCGTATCATATATCTAAAAGAATTCTATAGGTCAAACAAACTTTCATACCGTATCATATATCTAAAGGAATTCTATAGGTCCAAAACAAACTTTCATACTGTATATATAGCTAAAGGAATTTTATAGGTCCAAACAAAACTTTCATGCACGTATCAGATATCTAAAGGAATTCTATAGGTCCAAACAAACTTTCCATACCGTATCATATATCTAAAGGAATATATAGGTCCCAACAAACTTTCATACTGTATACTCTAG
>JAACNH010004583.1:0-23479 GCA_019447015.1 Hymenochirus boettgeri | reverse complement strand
ACATACTACCTATCTGGTAACCAGCACAGTATATGATATCTATATATCGATATATGATAAATCTACACTTACATCCTACCTATCCGGTGGTAGCCCGCACAGTATGATGATCTAATATATCTATATGATAAATCTACCCTTACATACTACCTATCTGGTAACCAGCACAGTATATGATATCTATATATCGATATCTGATAATCTAACTTACATCCTACTATCGTTAACCACCACAGTAATATGTATCTATATATCTATATATGATAATCTACCCTTACAATCCTACCTACCGGTAACCACACATGTATATGGTATATATATCTCATATATGATAAACTACCCTTACATCCACCTATCTGGTAACCAGCAACGTATATGATATCTTATATCTATATATGATAAATCTACCGTTCCATCCTACCTACTGGTAACCAGCACAGTATATGATATCTATATATCTATAGTATGAATCTACCCTTACATCCTACCTATCTGGTAACAGCACAGTATGGTATCTATATATCTATATATGATAAACTCTACCTTACATCCTACCTATCTGGTAACCAGCAAGAGTATATCTATCTATATATCTATATATGATAAATCTACCTTACATCTTACCTTCGTAACCAGCACAGTAATTGATATCTATATATCTATATATGATATAATCTACCCTACATCCAACCTATCTGGTACCAGCACAGTATATATACTATATATATCATATATGATAAATCTACCCTTACTTCCTACCATCCGGTAACCAGCACAGTATATGAATCTGTATAACTTATAATGATAAATCTATCCTTACATCCTACCTATCCGGTAACCAGCACAGAGATGATCTCTATATATATCTATTATTGATAATCTACCCTTACATATACCTATCTGGTAACCAGCACAATATATGATCTCTATATATGATAAAATCTACCCTTACACCTACCTATCCGGTAACCAGCACAGTATAGGTATCTATATATGATAAATCTACCTTACATCCTACCTATCTGGTAACCAGCACAGTATATGTATCTAATATCTATATATGATAAATCTACCCTTACATACTACCTTCGGGTAACCAGCACAGTATATGATATCTATATATATCATATAGATAAATCTACCTTACATCCTACCTATCGGTAACCACCACAGTATATGTATCTATATATCTTATATATAATCTACCCTTACACTCCAACCTGCACATACACAAACAATACCACTCCTACCTATCCGGTAACCAGCACAGTATATGGTAATATATCTACATATGATAAATCTACCTTACATCCTACCTATCTGGTAACCAGCACAGTATATGATATCTATATATCTAATATGATAATCTACCTACATCCTACCTATCTGGTAACCAGCACAGTATATGATATCTATATATCTATATATGTACTATACCCTTCATCCTACCTATCTGGTAACCAGCACAGTATATGAGATCTATATATCTCTAATGATAATCTACCCTTACTTACATCCTACCAATCTGGTAACAGCACAGTATATGATATCTATATATCTATATATGATATCTAACCCTACATCTACCATCTGGTAACCAGCACAGTATATGATATCTATATATCTATTATGATAAATTACCCTTACATCCTACCTATCTGGTAACCAGCACAGTATATGGTATCTATATTCTATATATGATAAATCTACCTTACATCCTACCAATCGGTAACCAGCACAGTTATGGTATCTATATATCATATATAATAAATCTACCTTACACCCTACCTATCTGGTAACCAGCACAGTATATGGTATCTATATATCTATATATGATAATCTACCCTTACATCCTACCTATCTGTAACCAGCCAGTATATGTATCTATATATCTTTTATGATAAATCTACCCTTACATCCTACCTACTTGGTAACCAGCACAGTTATTGATATCTAATTATACTATATATGATAAATCTACCCTTACATCCTACCTATCTGGTAACCAGCACATATATGTATCTATATAACATGATAATAAATCTACCTTACATCCTACCTATCTGGTAACCAGCACAGTATATGGTATCTATATATCTATATAGATAATCTACCCTTACATCCTACCTATCCGGTAACCAGCAATATATGATATCTATATATTATATGATAAATCTACCCTTACATCCTACCTATCCGGTAACCAGCACAGTATATGATCTTATATATCTATATATGATAAATATACCCTTACATCCTACCTATCCGTACCAGCACAGTATATGTATCTATATATTAAATCTACCCTTACATCCACCTCCGGTACCCAGCACAGTATATGGTATCTATATTCTATATATGATAAATCTACCTTTACATCTACTTGGATTCTCATCATCCAGTCATATATCTGTTGTATTCATTAGATCAACTACTGAAATGTATTTCTATGAGCGTTTCGTATCATACCGACTGTTTCTCAATTCAGAATGACCATTCTGAATGAGAAACATCATACTAGCAACTCTCAGACTACATTTCAAGTCCATTGATCATTAATACAAAATCACTTACATCCTACCTATCTGGTAACCAGCACAGTATATGGTATCTTATATCTATATATGATAAATCTACCGTTACATCATCCTACCTACCGGTAACCACACGTATATGGTATCTTATCTATATATGATAAATCTACCTTACATCCTACCTATCGGTAACCAGCACAGATATGTATCTATAATCATATAGAATAATCACCTTACATCCTACCTATCTGGTAACCAGCACGTATATGGTATCTATATATCTATATATGATAAATCTACCTTTACATCCTACCTACCGGAACCAGCACAGTGTATGGTATCATCTATATCTATATATATATCTACCCTTACATCCTACCTAGCGTAACCAGCACAGTATATGGTATCTATTATCTATATATGATAAATCTACCCTTACACCTACCTATCTGGTAACCAGCACAGTATATGGTATCTTTATATCTATATATGATAAATCTACCCTTACATCCTACCTATCCGGTAACCAGCACAGTATATGATATCTATATATCTATATATGATAAATCTACCCTTACAACCTACCTTCTGGTACCAGCACAGTATATGGTATCTTTATTCTATATAGGAAATCTACCCTTACATCCTACCTATCGGTAACCAGCCCAGTATATTGATCTATATATCTATATATGATAAATCTACCCTTACATCCTACCATTCGGTAACCACAGTATATGATATCTATATATCTATATATTAGATAATACTACCCTACATCCTACCTATCTGGTAACCAGCACAGTATATGGTATCTATATATCTATATATTATATCTACCTTACATCCTAACCTATCCGGTAACCAGCAGTATATGGTCTATATATCTATATTGATAATCTACTCCTTACAATCCTACCTATCTGGTAACCAGCACAGTAAATGGTATCTATATCTATATATGATAAATCTACCCTACATCCTACCTATCCGGTAACCAGCACAGTATATGGTATCTATATATCTATATAAATATCTATCCTACATCCTACCTATCTGGTAACCAGCAGTATAACAAAAATGATTCTTATCTTATATATGATAAATCTACCCTTACATCCTACCTTCGGTACCAGCACAGTATATGTATCTATATATCATATAGATAAATCTACCTTACATCCTACCTATCCGGTAACCAGCACAGTATATGATCTATATATCTAATATGATAAACTACCCTTACATCCTACCTATATCCGGTAACCAGCACAGTATATGGTATCTATATCTATATATGATAAATCTACCCTTACATCCTACCATCTGGAACCGCACAGTATATGAAATATCAATATCTATATATGAATAATCTACCCTTACATCCTACCTACGTAACAGCACAGTATATGTATCTATATCTATATGATAATCTACCTTACATCCTACCTACGGTAACCAGCACAGTATATGGTATCTATTATCTAATATTGATAAATCTACCTACATCCTACCAATCAGTAACCAGCACAGTATTTGATTGTTTTAAGTATTTCACTGCATACATCTCACTCCAGCACTATATACCCATTCTTTTCTGTGTGTATCCACCACTTCTCATATTATGATATATTTAATGTACTGAACTATCTCTGTATTTATACCCCCTTGTATGACTTTATTGTATTTTAATACTGTACAGCGCACGTCCCCAAGGCGTTATAATAAACATATACATACTACTATATGTCCATGACATCAGGACAATTAGGTAATAAATATTAATATTGTATACAAGTTGCGTACCAATATGGTGATAATGAACCTGGTAAAACATTAATGCAATAACAAACACTACCTTGAACATGTAATAAGCCGCTTATAGCCGGCCACGATAACATTAAAAAATCCAATAAATAAGGAAGCAACTAATTGGACACACGCAGATTATAATAGAACGAAACGACAATTTATTTGGTATCGCAAAGAGACAACAGCGACAGAAAAATTATCGAGTACAGTGAAAAAACTACAACAGATAAATGAGAATACAGAAATGGATACAATGTATGTGTTTGTAAACGCCTCACGAAGTCGTTAGTCAGGCGCCCAAGTTTGTACCATCTTGACGGCTACGGCACCCAACCCACAATCAGCCCTGGAATGTACATCCACTTATAGGTCTAGCGATCCATACTGGCGCAGGCAACGAAGGAGATCATTACTCTCTGCGATATGTCCTCATGAAACTGAATACTCTGAAACACTAAACAAAAATGTAATACTAACTAGAGTATGAAAAGAAGTAGAAAAAAAACAAACGTCCAGTTGTTGTTTAACATGCAACTATGATCAGAAAAAATCACAAAATATAATATTTATTTTCTCTCTTTACAAGAGAAAAAAAATAACTGAAAATGTAAAACATCACATTAAAACAAATGAATTGGAACTTACTTTAGAAGCAGCTCGTAGGTTATTTTTAACCACTTGCATAGAGTCTGCCTGTATCGAAGTTCATAGCTTGAGTGGTTTCGTAGTCTAATGGTTTACGACTATGATAACCCTGTAACGTTATCAATAGCAAATATTCCTGTATAAAGAAAAAAAAAGAACATTTTAATGTTAATCCAAAAAAGTGTTTACGATCAAACTGGTCAATGTCTGTACCTGCCCCAACCACAACTGATATATATTTTCACTTTATTACCTGCATTACCAACCAGATATTTAAGAAAAACTATTGTTGCCATTCTGGGAAAATTAAGCTGGCCCCTCCCTCCATGCATTCAATACAAGGCTGTGACAACTGACATCATGCCAATGAATGACTGCTGTTTCTCCTGCTGCGTCCTCTGCACATGCTCCAGCTTAAAAAGCTCATTGAGCAGGAGGTGGCAGTAACTTTGCCAGAAAGGAATAGAATGTATCATTAAATATCTGCTTACAAATGCATGTAACATATTAGTAAAAATAGCAGGTAACCAATACTTGGGTGTCACCTAATACACCAGGATTCTTTCGGGTCCTCACCTTCTAACTGCTCCGTACCCAGCAGTTTAAGGGGATTGATAGATATATAATTCTCAGGAAGGGGACACCACACAGTGTAGCTACTGCATCAACAAGTGCTTTATTGCAACATGTTTCTGACCTTCGCAGGTCCTTTTTCAAGCATTGCTTGAAAAAGGACCCTGCAAAGGTCCGAAACATGTCCCAATAAAGCACTTGTAGCTTTATTGTAGCTTATTTATTGTAGCTGGTGCAGTAGCTACACTGCGTGGCGTCCCCTCCTGATAAATTATATAGTTAAAATAGCAGTTGGGGTTGCGGGCAGATAACAAACAAGTTACCAGTTTTTTTGTTAAAGGGTGCACATACCCTTTACATTTAGAGGTAGTTAGTCCATTAAGATGTTTTACACAATAAAAGACCCATTCAACAAAGATTTCAAACATGTTTCTAACATTACTTACAGCAGCTGATCCCTCTCTGTAGCTTCAAAGTAGCAGCTGTCAGTCAATTGACATCACAGCCAATGGCTGAGGGCTGTTACAGAAGCTATATACTCTGTATGGAAGTTTAAAACCAGCTCACAAAGCAGGCAGTGGGAGTTCAGAACTTGCCATTGAGAGATCAGGTTCTGTAAGTACAAGCATCTTTGGAAAGGTAATTATAACTAAATCCATCCTCTTGATATATATAAATATTTGTTTGGAAGGTGGAGATGCCTTTTAACAATATATAGCTATTGCTGTCGGATGCAACATGATTGCCCAATGTCAACAAGGAGTAAGAGACTAAAATGATCCTTCAACATTGGCATCACAGAGGATGGGTCCAGATGTAAAATTTCCACCAGACAGCATTAGCTCCCAGTGGTATCTGTTGTGTTTGAGGCATGTATGAGCACACCTCTGTGTTTCAGTTGATTCCTAGGGATGGCCAGTTCGCGGATCCGAACCCGGATCCGCCGCGGATTTATCCGTTCGCGAACGCGGATTTTTCCGGATTTTCCGCCTTCGAACTTCCGTTTCGCGAATTTTTGGAAAATTTCGAAATTACGGGTTTTCGCGTATTTTCGAAAATTTTCGAAAATACGAGAAAACACGTAATTTCAAAAATTTTCGAAAATGCAAGGATTTCTCTTATTTCATAAATACGTTTTTCGAAAATTTTAGAAATTACAAGGATTACTCGTATTTTCGGAAATACATATTTTCGAAAATACTTGTTTTCTTGTATTTTCGCAAATTTTCGAAAATACGCGAAAACCCGTAATTTCGAAAATTTTCGAAAATACGAAAAATCTAGTAATTTCAAGGGTATTTTTCATTTTAATGGGTCCGCTCGCGATTTTCGAATTTTCGAATTCGAGCGGACCGGATTTTGCGAAGTTCGACATCTCTATTGATTTCTTATATTTGATATTTGACCTTATAAATGGGTAGGAACCTTTAACTCCAGTATGTGAAACTTGCGTTTGAGCTTTCCTATTTTGATATATACAAAATAACAATAGCCATTCCCTTACCCGGGCCTGTATAACAATATCATAGGTATTTAAAGGGCATGTCCACCCCCAAAACTATAACCCCCCAACCTACTGGCCCCACCATGTAGTGTAGTTTTAATCCTTACCTCACATCCCAGCTCCATGGGTTCTCCGGTAGTGCCCCCCCAAGTCCCAAAAACTGCCCACCAGGAGGCTAGCAGGTCCATATAGGACACTGCCTGCTTCCTGGCCTCAGGTAGATTTTGCCATGCGTACTGCAGCTCTTCTCCCCCTCCCTCTCCCTCCTCTCCCTCCCTCTCCACCCCTCTCGATTCCCTCCCCTAGCGTAAAATGCTTATATATGGTATTCCCCAAGGGCTCCAGCCCCAACCGCAATATTTGTACCTTTAGAAAGCTCCCCAAACTTTACTTACCTCTCCTCTTCCTCCGGCGAAGTGAGCTGCCGGCAGCCGCGTCCGTGATTGGCTGCCGCTCAGCCAATCACAGACGCGGCTGCCGGTCCCACCCCTCTGCTTGCATTTTCTAGCAAGCAGAGGGCCGGGAGCGCGGCGGAGGAAAGAGGGGAGTAGTAGAGTTTGGGGGGCTTTTTAAAAAAATAAATTATGCGGTTGGGGCTGGGAGCCCATGGGGAATACCATATAAAAAAAAAAAAATCGGGTGGACATGCTCTTTAAAGGATATCTCAATTCCGAAATTCAATTAAACCTGCAGAAGCCAGGAGTGAAGATTTGGAAATTACCCGTCTCGCGGGTAAAAAAAGCACTTTGAACTCTATTTGCATGCGCAATACATATACGCAGAGTACAAAGTGCATTGGGACCTGTCAGAAGATCGGTGGGAGGTAAGACATTGTTTCTTTACCTCTGTCTTCAATTAAACTTTAACACCAAAATTGAATTTTGGAAGTGGAAATACCCTTTAACATGCTAGGTCCCCTAATCATGTATAAATCAATTATTAAATCAACTATATAAATCAGGTTTACAAATTATGTTTCTAGCACTTTTTCTGAAAGGTTTTTATGAGTGCGGAGATGCTTTTTCATGTAACCCCAAATCAAGCAGTAAATTGCACCAGCTAAATGAGCCTCAGGCAGTGGGATTTCTATTCAACGAATGTCACAATTCTCATGGAAAGTACAAGGTTACATTAATTGCTTGTGGCGTGAAAGTGTAAATGGCTTCCCCTTGATTTTCTAAGCGAATTTCTTTCCACCAGTTGCAAATTCCTTTTATCTTCCTTTATTTTCATTCTCCCTCCTTTCCGTTTTTCTCCCGAGGGACTTTTCATAAAACAATGTTAGCTTTTCCAATGTGCTCAGGGCATATTACAAACACAAGTTTATGCCATGAAGAAGAAAGAAAAGGAAAAAACTAATTTCATTTTCAAGGATTATTCTTCAAGTGCTAGAAAATTGTAATTGAAAATTGAACTAAGCCTCTGTTTCTCCCTCGAGGAAACTTTAATAACAGAAGATTGTCAACCATCGCCATGTACAAAATAAATCCATTGTTTTTTTGTTGAAGGTAAGTATTGTGCATTTATTGACATGGTTACATTGATTACATGCTTTAATACTATAAATAGCATGCTTACCTTTATCGTTGCCTGAGACAATAGAATAGACTATCGTTTGGTTCAATGCAGCAGCCGTTACAACTGTTACAATATATCCATATGGAACGGATTCACTACTGGAGGAGGCCTACAAAAAATATACATGAAATAAATCTAAATAACTGTAGTTTTTTTATAATATAATATATATATATTATATATATATATATATATATATACTTTCTAAGAACAAATAATAGAACAAGGCCATGTATTGCAAACGGCATATACTGTAAAATAAACTGCCATTTTGCATGCATAAAAATAATGTTTTCCAGCAGGAAATTACCATTTGATGATTTTCCTGGTTTAGATGCCACATTTTAATTTTATATACAGATATATGTCACAATAAAGAAAAGAACCTGGTTTATTGGGTGATATCCTCACACTATGCCAATGCTTTGCATAAACATTTAATCAATTTTACAACATAGAAAATGTAATATTTTGTTTTTATAAGATTTCAATTCACTAGTTTTCGGAACCCTATTTTTTGTGCAGTCAACGTTTGTCATGGTTTGGATTTAGACTTGGTTCTAAAACAAGCAGCAAACATAATACAGGCTATGACACAGATATAGTTTATTCAGCAATCAGAAATATGAGAAAAGACAGTTGGCTTTAAAAGCAAGAACAAGAGGTAACAAGACCCCAAATGGTAAATAAACTATATGAATAAATCCAGAGCAAACTATAAATCGTGCACCCTAGAAGTAAGGATACCAGAGAAGAATTGTTACGTCCATTGACACGTCTGGACAGTTTCAACTTCATCAATTTCTATTTCTTATAAAGTGATGTTGCTCAGCTTAATAACTTCTTATGAAGAATATCCATGTAAGTCAAGTAAAATTAGATTTTCAGAAAGGAAAAAAATGGTGGTGACCCAGGAAAACTGTCAGCCATTGATTGAATTGACATATTCAATGAATAGGGTAAAACACCTTTACTGCAATCTAATGTGTGGTAGTAACAGATAATATCCCTGGTTATAGTGCAAAGACCACATATTACCATTGAAAACCAAGTATAACTTGGTCAATAGAATGTAAGCAGTGACCCTACTGTATGTTTTAATTGATATATATTAAAAAAAATACAATCCTAGAAGGTTGTTATCGTATTAGACAGGGATGTCAAACTTGCAACCCTCCAGGTGTTTGAAATGACAACTCCCAGAATCCTTGGCTGCAGCATGCATCTGGCAGGCCAAGTTTGACACACCTGCGGAAAAGCTAAGCAGAAGACAACATCATAATGAAAACCTCAGATTGTTCTTATGTGAGATCAGTTTTGCAAAGAATTATTTCCAATGTTTACTAAATTGTGTGGAAAATGGAACCCAGGGCCCTATCAATACATTTCCACAAATCGCCCCTTAATTTAAAATCAATCTAGTTCCAAGGTAGCCTTGAAACATCTATTGTTCTTTGCTTGCGGTTATTTTATTACAATTGAAATGTGCTATTAATGTTTATATTGGTTTTATCCTTCACACCTACAAGGTTACATTTTACATGCACTAATGGAAGCATTATTACTGAACAAATCAATGTACAAACAAGTGGTTATGGAATAATGGACCACCGCAATTCTAAAACTAATAATTCCCCTTTACACAAGTTTTTATTAACATATATAAATAAGAATAAGTCCATTTGATTTTAAGATACTCCGACAAATCACAAACTACATTTCCATTGTTACTCAAAAAAGGCTCAAAATAGGCTCCAAACAAGGAGTTATTGATTAGCCCAGCGAAACGATTGTACACACAGTACATGGATTCTCAAATGGTGCGCCTCCAGATGTTTGAAAACTGCAACTCCGTATTCTTCAACTACAGAGGGAAGCCAGGGAATTCTGGAAGTTGTAGGCACACAGTTTGAGAATCCCGGACTTGTTGCATATCAGAATTAGGATATAGACATTTTCTCTGTTCACTATAATGTTACTACAGATGATAGGAAGAATAAAGGGGAAGGTTACAAGGAAGATATCAGGGGAGTTCAATAAAAGTTCTTATCGTTTAAAATGGTGCTAATTTGCCCAACCAATCAGATCTTATTTAACATTTGAAAGCTAACATCTGATTGGTTGGGGCAAATTAGCACCATTTTAAACGATAAGAACTTTTATTGAATAACCCGGAATGTTCTTCTTGATTCATGCCAGATTTCCTTTTATGCAGTTATTTTATTTTAACCTAATCAACAGAGCAAAAAGAGGGAATAACAACATTGTGATCATATTGTGTTGCTTTCTTTCTTTTCTAACGCAATAGTTACAATAAAAAAAAAAAAAAAAATCAAAATATACAGTATCTGATTCCTGATTCTTAAAACCAGCTGTTGTGAATTGAAACCAGGTTCAATTCTAATGGGGATTCGTCACTATCATAACACTACAGTTTTATAATGACAAAAAAAAAAGAGGATTATATCCTTGTCATAAGGCAACATGTCCAAATATCAAATCTTTATTAAAAAAAAACAAAACAAAAACATTCTCTCGATACATTATATAGCATACACAAATAGTTACAAAAATACAATATTCAATTACGGTTCAAAACCTCCCCCCCCCCCCCATAAAATCATAAGCAGTAAGAAAATTGCCAGACAAATATTTGTGTATCCAGTAAACTTACAGTTTCATCAACTTTTTTATGCAATCATCTTTGAACAAATCATACGATTTGAGTGCAGATACTGAGTGCAGTATTGTGCGAATTGTTTTTACAAAAAAAACAAAAGAAGCAGAATCCAAAGCATTAATCAAATAATAATCCTGCTTAGCTTTGATTGTACTACCATTTAAACCACCCAGTTTACAGCATTAAATCAAACCTGGAGGGCTAATTCTCCGTAGGAATCCTGACTTTTTATAGGGTTAAAATGAAAGGCCGATTAAACTGATGATTAGCTAAAATCAACCAACAAGTGAAATTGTCCTAATGTTGAAAAGAAAGTTGAATGTTGCCAAAATCTGTCATTGTATAATTAGGCTTCATTCATCATTTAGTTTTCCTCTCTCTTTTTTTGTTATGAATAACAAAAGTAACACAACTTGATATTTGATCACGATTACACATAAATATCCTCAGTGTAGCATAAAATGCCAACCTGCCAATAAACATCTGTAGAATGTAAATTCATGCTAAATAAAGAGAGAAAAACATTAAAAGCCGAAACACGGTGATCTTTCTTCTTGGTCCTTCCATGAGCCTTTCTTCTGTCATAGTCCTGTATGGATAATGTGGCTTGTACTTCATTTATCAATGTCACAACTAAACTCATCCTATCCTATTACCTACAATTACTATTGATTTCTAAGTCATGTGCCTTAACTTTAGGGATAAATTTATAGAGAGTTTTATTTTTTATAAAGCAATGCAATTTTGTATGCGATTTATTTCTCGGCAATTTGACTGTATTCAACTAAGGAATCCTAGTGTTAAGACACTGTATTTATCCCTCTCCTCTTTAAGCTATAAAGCATAGCTAGTGGTATCCCCTTCTCCTAGCCCTTTTATTCAAGGTCCCCCTTAATATATCCTGCGTGCAGTAATATAAATCAGTTGCACTAATCTAAACATGCCTTTCTCTCTCTGCGCTGAATTGTGAATGTTGTTTATCTGGACATATCCAACTACTAGCCCCAAGACACACATAATTCAGTTGGGATCACTTTTCTTGTGTGTAAAAATATTGTTACGTACCAGATGGCACTACTCAACAGTATCTTCTAAACAGGCAAAACACATTATAATCTAACAATGATTTAGGATGTGCTGGTTCATGCTGTTTTGTGACACTGGCAAAATTCAGTTCTTGAAACAAGGCAGTAGCAGCTTCCATCTAGTGTATATATTTATAGATTTTATATTTACGGAGATTGGAACCCAGCTCAACATTTCTGACATCTTCCCCGCCCATTCTCTGACAAGAGCAAAACAGATAATATGTTCCATGGAGCTAAAATTGTCTCATTTGTGGATAATTTCTAAACACTGAAGCAAAACAACAGGACCAAAATGACATCAATTTAACGAAGCACAGAAAAAACAATTATGTAACAAGCATAGCAGAAAAGACAAAGGGAGGCTACAATATTGCAGACAAACCTTACAATAACTAAGCTTTTGCTTTTGTTTGCTTTAATGTGTTTGTCGTGGTCTTTTTGAATAATATGAAAATAATTGTATGAGATATACACAAGTCATTTTGATGTCCCATAACACAAATGTAAATTTTACAACACTTTATGCCTTTAATAGCTGGACTGTTTGTTGAATTGCCTTTTTGTTTAGTGTTTCCAGCAGAATTGATTTAAAGTGCAACTGTGGTCTTGAACAAGTTAGGCTAATTGGAAGCCTGCAAAATTTCCTTTAAAATGATGACACTCATATATCTGGCTGTAGCCTGTGAGAAATTTTATTGGGTTTATGTTCAACTTTCTTGCTTCCTGTTGGTTGAGTGCATCACTTGATATCTGCCCACCCCTCCACCTCGGGGAGGAGCATGCTCAGTTATGACTTAATGCTGGGGTAAAACAGGAGCACCTGGGAACAAATTGCCAGTTTGAAGGGAAGCCTATTAATGCAGACAGAGGCTGGTTACATGACTACAAGCTTGTCACAGTCGGAAACAAGAAGTGTTTCAAGAATTAATATTGCGAACCTTTCTAGCATTAACTTCTCACAAATTGTATCTAGAGATGTAATTAGGTTTTCTTTTGAGGGCACAGTGGAAGGCTTTTTATTAATCCTAGGTTTGCAAGAATTGGAGACCACAGTTACCTTCAAGAGGTAAATAAAATGCAAAATGGTTCAAAGTCAAACGTAAAATGTATAATTTTCTCAGTTTCAATTATCATGGAGTGAAAATAAAAAATCTTTCTTGGGCTTGGATAATTATTCTGTTATCTAATTCTGTGGATTCCAATCTTTAACATGCTGGTATGAACGCCAAACAACTGGGCTTTTTGTTGGAAACCGAAAAATATTTCTGGTGATTCAATTATTATTAGGTATTATTCTGTACTCACTTTATATAAATATTTACCACATATTTTCAGTGATGCTCCTCTTCCATGGCTATAGCCACCTCTATTGGCTAATGAGTCACATGAGGAATTTCTCCTGCACAAAGTAGAATGTCTGCAGGCTTGCATTTATATTAGAGGCTAACAAGTCCTTAGCCTTCAGCCAAACACATTCAATGGAATTGTATAGTCCTTAAGTAGCTCTGCAATAGGTGTTGTTACAGGGAGTTCTGAGAAGGAGAATTCTTAGAAGTGTGGCCTAGGGAAATCCAGCCGTGTATTCCTGCAAATGCGCCCCCGCATCTTTGATTTGATGAACCTTCTTTATTCATATTTCCAACCATCGACACAAAACATAAATTATATATTCAGCTGGGAAATAATGGAAGAAGACATTTTCTATCTCCCCCAATTTCCATTATTTCATTCTTTTATCATAATGAATCCAGAGTAGTTCTGTCTTTGGTTTATTGGCATAAAATTTTGTATTGGAATAAAATGTCAATATTGAAACAAAAATTTCAATATTGGATCTCTGGTTTCAATACTGATTTTATTTATTTTTATTGGCCATTTCCTGTAACAAACAATCCACTGCCTTATTTTCCCAGATCCATAATGGATATTAGTTCCAATAAATAGGGATGTACTGTATTTGATTTTGCCATTTTGTTTTATAAAAACTAGGTGCAGTAGTTTTTGGGTTCTAAAATTTCTGTTGCGTACAATATACATTATTTAAATAACTGCATAATGTTTTCTTACTATAACAGTAAGGTTCCCTGATGGCCAGCAATGTCTCATATCTTACTGCCCATTTTTTTTAATGCAAACTTTCATTTTGCATCATATACATGCTGAAAGAATTTATTTTCCTAAACAAAAGTTTTGCAAAGTTTCCCCATGCTATGGGTAGTAACAAATCAAATATGATCTAACTGCAGTTACCTAGTAAAAGCTAACATCTGATTGGTTGAGACAAATTAACAGTAAACTTTCAAAACAATTCAATTCAAAAAGTATAAATTTTTGGGGATTTTAAATCTAGATGTATATCCTGATACATTATCATTTGAAACCACAGCATGTACAGGGAAACACCTTGTCACTCCGGAAACAGAAATTAAACTTGTTCCCCATCCCTGACCTCTTACTAAGATCTTCGGGGAGATGTGTAGCAGAGAAGCGTCCATGTTGAAGCTGTGCAGAACTTATAAGTTTCACGACATTACAAGAAGGCACTCACTAACAATAATAATTTAATACAAAGCAAGCACAGATAAATATGAGAGTACCAACATTTTACTTCTCTCAAATTGCAGTTTCAGAAAATTAAAGTTTAAATGAGTATAGTGACCCTTTAATCCAGTTCTAAAATAAAATAATACCGAATGGAATGAAAATTTCTAAATAAAACCAAAAACGTATTAACCCTTATATAGCTTCATGCACAATTGAATAAATACACTGTTCATGTGCTTGAACATTTATTACCGCACATCTTCAATTAGTATTGCTGTTAATAACATAAAGAACACACATGACAGGTTCCTATTATTCTGTTGAGTGAAGATCTTGTGGCTCAGCTAGTTCACAATAGAGTTTTCCTCTCAAGGTCACTGCATTATAGCGGCCGTATGTCATCGCAAAATGATTATTTCAAAAGATGCTGAGATAGGAGTCCATAAAAGCAAAATGTGATTTCTTTTTCCCTTGAACATAAACTCTCACTTTTAGGTTTAGAGCAATGGTTTGATATTGAGATTTTCAGGCAAGATCACTGTGATTAGGCATAGATAATCTTCCAAGAGAAATTCTGGAAAGCAGGTATACTGATTCATCTAGGAAATCACATTGCTTGGTTCGTTTTAATGTTCGTACTAAACTTTACATATCCTACCATTGTACCTTGGAAATTTTCATTACCTGAGTAAATAATAATTACATATTTTCTAATTTCTATTTACAGTTTAGTGTATTGATTGAAATACTAACTGAATCAAGGTCTGAAGCTCACATTACTTTAGACTTGGTAAAACGCTTTGCCAAATTATTGGCAAAGCATTGGGTTTTGTTACCCACACCCCAAATTTGTAGATAGATAGATCAACTTCCATACTGCATGTCTGTATTTATTTCGGAAAGGGTGATTATATTGCCTAAACTACCCCCTTCCAAAAGTACCTAGGGTGAGCCTACTGATAGGTCCTCATTTGGGGGTTTGCGCTCCTTCCAAACTGTGAGTTTCAGTCTTCCAAGTTCCAGGGCTTTTCCTGGTCTAGCCATGGGAAGATGCACTTCTTAAATAAGTCTTGACTTATAGAAGGTGTACTGGGAGTAGAATTGAAACTTGGAGCCTTGGTATGGAGGGATCTAGGGGTTAGGAACTAGTAGTTTTGGTCCGTACTCTGGTTTCTTTTGAGGTAAGAGGGTGGTGTAGGTGATGAAAAGAGACTATAATTTTCCTTACTTGCTCATGGTAACTAAAAAGAAAAGGATATTCAAATAGGCTTGCCATTTTGGAAACCACATCACATTTAGCAGAAACTTTTCGAGCATTAAAGGAAACTACTTGTTTATACCACAATGATCTGTACTGTAATTGTTCTTGGCAGGAACATTAAATTAGTGTAGCTGATTTAGGCAGGATTAAAATTAAGAATTTTTTTTTTGTTTTCTTTAGATTTTTAGACATTTTTCTATAACAGTGGACATTTTGAAATCTCAGCATTGGTGATATTTAGACAGTAGTCTTGTCTAGATCCAATATGAATAGTATACTCTATCCAATACATAGCAGTAACAGTTACTGAGCTGATATTGCGTTCATTGGCATTTAAAAAATTCAGTAGTTACTCCAAGAAGGGCATATATTAATAACATGGTTCAAAACTCTGAGGTCCATTCTGCGTGCATATGTGGCCTACTGCTCAAATAATAGCCTGGATTTGGACCAACTGGGAACTAGTACATGCTGAACTTCTCTTTCTTACTCTGATAGTGATATAATACCATAAGAATGGAACTACATGCAAATAGATTAAAAATGTCATCTACTTCTTAGTTGCCCAGGTCAGAAGTTCACCACATTTAATTTAAACGTTAACATATTTTTTATCTCCCACTCCTTTATCTCCCACTCCTCCTGATTACTACTGGTCTGTTCTTGATTCGGCTCCTATTACCTTTTGTAAAAAAAAATGTTTTAAAAAAATGCAGTCTCCTTATTTATTCGTTGGACCCTGCTGGTCACTGGATCCTACTAACCTTAACCAAGAATGTTCAAAAAAAAAAATACTAAAAGCTTATTTCCTCTGAAGGTGATTGACTGGATAAAGACCTCAAAATGTTATCTACAAATTCTATTCTCTTTAAAAACATAACTGTTATTTTATCTACAGAGTTTAAGAGAGTTCAGATGCTCCAATAATATGTAATTATAATATTAGAAAGAAATGGAAGCCAACACTGTCTTATCCATAATGAGACATATGAACCTCAATACTTAGTCGATTTTACATCTTTCTTTTGTTCTTTTTAACCGAAGAACAGGAGGTAAATGCGATATATCTTAGCTCCCGTTTCTTCAGTAAAACTGCAGGAGAGGAGAGAGGAACTACCCGCGATCGCTCCAGCTTCTCTCCAAGCTCCTTTGCACTGTGTGTGGTTAAGTGCACAATGCAAAGGACTTTGGGATAGTCGGGAATGTCAGTGGTGTCAGAGGCTGACAGCGTTGCTGGATCAATCCAAGTAATTTCCTCCTCCTCTCCTGCAAGTTTTACTGAAGAACGTGAGGTAAAATATATTTTATTTACCTTCCGTTCTTCACTTAAACAGAATAAAAGAAACAAAATTAATGGACATACCTTTAAAATGTGCTATAATGTTGTTAAAGGACTTCTTTAAACACAATTGGGACTTCTGTAATAAATCTGTTATCAAGTTATCAAACGTTTTATAACAGCATAGACCGGCAAACCGTTAAATCTGTTTAGTTGCTGTAAATTAACACAGGCACCACAAATGTATTGTTAAACGAACTATATCTTCTTCACAAAATATGCAATAATCGAAAACCACAACAACTTTTTTAAACACTATAACAGGTTATTCAATAGAAGTTCTTATCGTTAAAAATGGTGCTAATTTTGCCTCACCAATCAAATGTTAGCTTTCAATGTTAAATAAAGATCTGATTGGTTGGGGCAAATTAGCACCATTTTAAACGATAAGAACTTTATTGACTTATTCTCCTGTAATTAACATTATCCCATTTTGAAAAGAATAGGTAAAAAATGAACTAATGCAGACTAAAATCTTATTGCTGTGTGGTATCTGGTTAAGAAGCTTGCTCATATTAATCCCCATAATGAAATAGCATAGATAGGATGATTAAGATGCATCCTTCTACCATGCCGCATAGAACTGTTGGTCATTTAGAACTTTTCATGCTGAATCCATTCCCCATCAGAAAACAGAAGTTGCATCTGTTTTTCCTTTGTTTATTGGTAATATACCAGATAATAATGATCACTTAAAGTAAAAATTGAGTTAATAAAGTGATTTTGTGCCATCTGGTAAAGGGACTTTGCTCAGTCTTATTAAATAATCGTGCTATATGATAAAAACTCAGCTTCCAAACAGAACATTACAGGCAAAAAAAGCCCTTCCTCAGTAAAAGAAACAAGAACATCCACAGCAATAAAATTAAAGGGGTTGAGCAATAACAGGAGCAAAGTTTTGCCTGTGCTATTAATCTACACAAACAATCAGGTGTTATCTAACTGCAGTAACCAAGTAAAAAGCTAAAATCTGATGGGATGCTGGCAAATGAATGCAACAGGCAAAGTTTTCCCACTTCTTAATTCACCAGTCCCATGGTTTAGTTTAGGTCCTTTTATGCTACTACATCAACATCAGAGATGGACCAAAATGTTAAGTTTCATTCCGTTTTCGGATTTACGATCTCAGGATTATCAAATAGCTTGAGCATTTGTTAATCATCGAAAATGGTTCTAAAGTCCCGAAATCTGAACGATCCGTCTGGTTTCGGATGGAACATTTGGATTTGCGGAAAAGCAGAACCCAGGATCCATCCTCCAGTCAACATTCTATTTATTATTCTTGTCAGCAAACACCCTTTTATTATTCTAGACTATTGCATATAGAGCAAAAAAACAACACAAGTGCACATCTAGTATTGCTAATAATATCTTCTTTTACTTCTAGAATATATTGTTATATTTCATCCTATGATGAATTTCATATTTTTCCAAACAATACATTTGCTTGCCTGTTCATGACCCCAGTGTTCAGTTTCTTTTTGCTTTATCCACTATTAAAAATTAAATTGTGTAGTAGGTGATTTAAGGCTCTACAGTGACCCTCGTTACAGTCTCTGCCAAGGTCAATGTAAATATTTATAATAGTACCTGACAATATAATTTAAGTCTGTGCTTAGCATGTTATTTTACTTACCAAAATTATTTTTGCAGACCACTCCGATTTAAAGGAGAACGAAAGTCCCAGACAACATGTCCCATAGACAGAGCACATTCAGAAGCACACAACAAGCTGGTCTCACCTCTCCCTTTGTTGTGCATGCTGGTGATTATGAAAATAACCTGTGAGTACAAGGGTCAGCCCCATATTCACCTTATCGGGAACACCTTGCTAAGTGTAACACAGCACACATTTACAGGAAACTGCAGTCTTGCTTCCTGGAAGCTGACAGCCAATCATGTTACAGCTCAGAGATCCCTCCCTCTGTCACAGAACACCAGATATCAGTGCAGTTTTTATGTAAACACATTAGAAATGCTCGTCCCTAACAATGATAAATTCCTAGGCTTTTCATACAAAAAAGAAAACTAATCTTTGCAGTGTATGTCTTTGCTAGCATGGATGAAAGAAACAGAACATTTCCATTTCAGCAAAAAATAAGTAAGTATGGGGAATCGAACCAGCAACCTTCTATACTGTGTCTTTCTAAAAACAATGCTTTCTACCGCTAGGCCACATTGCTAGTAATAAAAAACTAGTACATGTAAGTCTTAGCAGAACGTACCACCAGTGAGCTTTGCAAAAGATGGACGTACATTTCAGTAAATGTCAGTAAATCAGTTCACTATTTTGTATTGCTTCTGGAAGACTGTCAGCAATTCACACTGGTTGGTACATAAATAAAAGAGCTGCATATATATTTTGTATATATGTAGAAACTTTATATTTTTCTAGAAACATGGAACAAACAAAACAATAACTCAGGCAGTGGACTTTGTTATATTATTTCATAAGTAAAATAGGGGATTTGAACTTGTGACTTGGTCTGTTTGTTCCTAAACACAGCATTTACATGGTGCCACCAGCAATCCTACGTGATCACAGGTACATTTAGAAAGGGTATCTTTTGCTAGAAAGAGAAGCTAGAAATGTTGTGCAAAAGATAGTGAATCCTGGGGTCAAAGGCGTGGCTCTTTGAAGCCAACATGGGCTTGACTTGTACTGAACAACATGGAAGCCTCTTTTGTTACAGAATCTATTACTTATATCTACTAAATGTAAATAACTAGAGAAGAATCTTTTAATGTATAGGTATTCTAGGGAAAAGCTTTCACATTAGGATTTAAAAAATTAAGTTTACCGTAGTTCTCCTTTAGAATTGAATTTTTATTATTAAGTAATTTCATACATTTCCATACAGCACAGCAGCACTTCCGTTTCCAGTAAAAGACAACTTTATTGCACATGCAAAATTGACAACATCGTCATCCGACGTGTTTTTGGACCATCCCCATTATCAGATGACAATGTCATTTTGTATGTGCAATAACGTTTTACCATGACTGGAAGTGCCGCCTGTTTTCTTTGCCACTGGGAAAGCTAGAGAGTTTTTGTGAACTCTCACTAAGCTTTCACCTTTCACAATGCTCAAGGATGAGCCTCTGCAGTCATTGCCCTGAAACACCCATCTAGGCCTTAGCTGCTTAGTAATACTCTATAAATTTATGAGCTGCTGTGACCAGCAAGAAAATAACTTTATTCAAGCATGTATGGGAGTATGAGTATAGGAGTATACCTATGGGAGTATTGAGGTTTTAGCATTTTGGGGATGCTTTACCCTGCATGCCAATTTCCATTTTGGGTAACCTACCCTTTTTACTCTGCTAACCTATTGTAACAGATTAATTTTTCAATATCAACAAATTGATGTAATGATGAAGCGTAATTTGGCTTATAGCGGTGATACACATAACAAGCTTTAAAGAACATATAGGTGCTTCAACATCTGATTGTTGATTAAGATATATAAGCTCCTTGGTAACATTTCAGCTACATAAATTTTTAAGATAAACGTGGACCTTAGAGTAGATGAGGCTGCGGTATCGGACAATGACATCATTGGGGTCAAAAAGAATCCTTTGCAATACAATTCAGTCTATCATAAAAAAACGTATCCACATGAATAGTGAGTTCACTTAACTTCAGTATCTGCCTGGGCTGTTAATACTGGCCCTAAATGGCAGGGCATTTAATGCATGAGAATCCATTTTACAATAGTCATGTATATTTAATGCAGTTAGTTTTCATGCATACTCCTAGATTCTTTTCAGTAGTAATGTCCTTTATTTAAAAGCCCATTCATTTGCATAACAAAGTTCTTCAATGGAATCTTTAACTATATGTCAGAGCTACAATAGTGTTCACTTTTTCACATTTCTAATGGTTTGAACTATTTCCTGGAATTCAATTGCCACCCGTATTATTATAGATTGAACAGAACATCACATAGCTTCACATTAAATAAAAGATATTTACATTTTAAAATGGCTTACAACTCACTTATGGTAAAAATGCGCTCAATACCATTTTTAAAAATTGCTCAATATCAATTTTTCTTTGTAACTTTTATATCACAAATATTCATAGATAATGGTTTAAGAAAAATCTGAATTATTTTTGATATTGTCTGGAAAATTCACTTTTGCTGATACATGTGACCAAATTAATGACAACTAATTTGGGCATATCGTGGTATAAGTTTATTTAAAAAACAGTTATAACTGAAAAGTACTTGGGACAGGGATAAGGACAGGTAATTCCTACCTCCCTGTAAGAGCACGAGCCCAAGAGAAAACTGATTCTGACAGTCTTCCTCCTGGCCTAACCTATCTTTAATACAGAAAATAGTCCAGGACTAGAGATTGCCGAACTTTCGAACTTCTAAAAAGTTCGAAAGTTCAAAAGTCCGAAAACGGACCCATTAAAGTCAATGGGGTAAATTGTTCGGAAAGTTCAATAAACTTTCCGACAAATTGCAGTGAAGCTTACCTTACACCCGGTCTGGGGAACACTCCGTTGTGCACGGGAACAGCAATAAAACTGGACATAGCCGCATCGTGCATGCTACTTCCGATGTGCTGTGTGCCGCTTTTGGTAATCCTTGAACGTCAAACTCAAAAACTTCCGCTTCCGAAATCCCCGGTCAGAGATTCCCGAAATCGCCCGGTTCGCGATTGCAGAATGGCCAATGTAACGGGGTCCCGTAGCTCGAAACAGGGACCCCTCCGGGTGGGAAAAGGTGTCTTGGGTCCCTACATGACCTTTGTGCCCTGACCCAAGGGTCCTTTGGGGCTTAAGGGGCCCATAGCTCTACTGGACCCGCTCCCCAGCACTTATAAATGCCCCTTGTGCCCTCACAGGGCCCTATGGGCTTAAGTGGTCCTCGCTTTGAACCGGGACCCCCCTCCCCGTCCAATCAGGGCCCTTGCGGCACTAAGAAGTGCCCTTGTGGCCTCCAAGGGCCCTTTGGGCTTAAGGGATCCCGCCAGCTCGAAACACAGGACCCCCCTCCCGGCACTTATAAGTGCCTTTGCGGCCCTGGAAGGGCCCTTGTGGCCCTGATAAGGGACCCATGGGCTCAAGGTTCCGCAGCTCAAACCGGGTCCCTCTCCGGCCCTTGTAAGGCCTGTGGCAAAAGTGCCTTTGTTGGGGGTCACCGCAAGCCGACGTTTTCCCCCGGTGGCTCTTAAAAGAGCCCTTTGGCGGTGTCTTCGTCTTCCATCCGGTGACACCACTCCGCTGAGGCCACCGACACCGAGAAGTACCCCTGCGGTCGCCAGGGGTACTCCAGCGCTGGTGGGCCTCAACAAGGCCGATGTTGCCGGCATCTTGATCTGACACACTGGCCTCGCGGAGCCATGTTGCTAGCCGCTATCTTTCTTCTGCCATCTACTGCGATGACTTCTGAGCTCCACAGAGGTGTGCACCCTTTATTTAAGTTGTTTCAGAAACACCTAATCTGTTTTCTAAATTGTGTCAGTTTTTCAATTGCTTGGTTTACATGGTTTACATTAACCAATCAGATTTCCGATTTTCTGCCAGAGTTGTTGTAGTTATATATCTGATGTCTGTGACTACTATCTCGCAACCGAGTAAATTTTTACATCAATTACAAATTTTTAACTAGCAGATGGACATGACCCAACCTCGAACCCGAGTTTGAGCCGACTTTATGAGGTTGGCGACTCGAACGATTCAAACTATTGCGGGTTCGAACTAGTTTTGTTTTTCCGGACTCGCAGTTTGTACTTTCGATATATTGTAGAATTCGATAATTACGAATTTCGGGCCATTCACTAACCCTAGAATGTATTGTTCATTAACCTGAAAGTATTGTTCGTTTTCGATATCTCAAATGTAGTGTATTGTTTTCGCTAAACCCCGGAATGGAGCGGGGGGAACCCGCAATGGAGCCGTCGAT
>JAACNH010004582.1:0-23480 GCA_019447015.1 Hymenochirus boettgeri | reverse complement strand
CCCCCATTACACAGTGTCCGTGTGCAGTAATATGTCCCCCCAATACACAGTGTCCATGTACAGTAATATGTGAAAAGAAGCAAAAAAAAAATAAAAAAAATGTAAAAAAAACGAAAAAAAAACAGAAAAACAAAATGAAAAGATAAATGAAGGGAAAAATCAAATAAATACAAAAATCGAGAAAGAGAAAAAAGTAAAAAGATATGAATAAAAGGTAAGAAAAAATATTAATAAATAAGAAATAAAAGTGAGAAAGAAATAAAGCAACAGAAAAGAGAAAAAAAAAAAAAAAGAAAAAAAAGAAAAAAAGAAAAAAGGAAGAAGGAGAAAGGGAAGGAGAAAAAAATTAGAAGAAAATAGTAAACGAGAAGGAAATTTATAAATTATAATGAAGGAAAATAATGTAGGTATGTAATTGAGTGGTAAAAAGGTGTGTCTTTCTCCTACCACCCCTCATTAGCACTTATCAACGTATCAACCCAAATTGGGTGTGAAATCAATATAATATCCTCTATGAGGCTGCTACCTCCTCTAATAGGAGATTCACCATGAGCCGCAACTGCCTCTGGGCCAATCTCCTGTCGGGATTTACCGAGTCTGTGCGCCACTGGGCTGAATTCACCCTTGACTAAGTATTAACATGACACTCTTATTTAAATACTACGTCTTAAGAGCTGCGCAGCCCTGGTAAATTAGGTTTGTGACGGCTTGCGCACTGTTTCCTTGTCTGGATCTCTGCAGCCCGCCGCAAAGCAACCTTAACATCGTGCTTCACTGAGGCATAACCAGTAAGTGGGGGCAGGAGCGCTGCACCAGGCATGTGGTCCTGGGTAAATCGCGCCCCATAATGGTCACAACTTATGTACTGATGTCCTTCATTTTTCCAAATAACTTTTCTATCTACCTTTGTGAGTAAGCAAGCCGTTGTTCATACATGTACATACACAGCGTGGGTTAACTCTTTACAATAATGATTAACCTTTTATATCTGGATTTCAACACTTTTACACGTGCATCCCACAATGCAATACCATGCATAATCTCGATTTACGTTAAATATAAAAATCTAACAGTCCTGACTCCCTCCTCTGCAGTGTTGTATTTACCCAAAAATAGAGATAAAAAAGAATAAACAAATACGTATTACCTTCTTGATCACTTTAAATCCACAACAAATCCCCTATATTACATACGTGCTATCGTAAAACCATATATTGGAACTATATCTTAGTTTAAAAAGACACTGTACCGTTTTTCCTTTCGTGTTTCCTTTTATTCTCAGTGCACAAGGTGCAACAAAAGTGCAAAACAACATAAAATTTAATGGGGTTTTTTATATAGTTTTTATATAGGGTATTTGTTGTTTTCTCCACTCTGCCAAGAGCTGTTTTCTCACAGAGTTTTCTGTGGGGGGGGGGGGGTTCAGAGTGGCCCACAGCACATGTAAGCGGGTGGGGCTTCAGGCACCAGTGAGTGGGCGGTGCTTAGGCAACCCTGAGTGGGCAGTTTCTCTAGGCACCCATGAGTGGGGCGTGGCTTAGGCACCCTCAAGTGGTTGTGGCTAGGCACCCCACGAGTGGGCGACCATACACCGTGCAGTGGGCAGGTCCACGCACCTCAAGTGTGCGGGGCCACACAGGCTGTAACGGAAATGGCCAAGGGGGGGCTCACGGGCACGTGACCATGGGGTCCATGAGGGAGGAACCAGGGGGCGTGCAAAGGGGAGAAACACGGGGCAATTCACTGACATGTTCAGAGCAGGAGACGGTCATTTGTTGGACCACAGTTTTCCCTTTAAGAGTACGTGGATAGAGACTTTTGCGCACATCTACCTACCAACTGGCCCATTCCATAGCGCAAGGGAGGATCCACATATATCACAAAGATATAATCTCGTTTACGTCTGGTATTCATAATTGCGAAAGGTAATAACGTGTGGCGAATCTATTGAATTTCCCGCCATTGTGCTGCATTTAATCATGTATTATATGACGGTTTCCCCATGTATTACTCTGTGTGCCTTCCATAACACTTCTATTATCTCATATGCCGATCTCATAGCTTCAAGATGTTCCTTCGCATCAAATGGCCTCGTAAGCCATGTATGACATGGTCCACTAGGAACGAGCGTTTCCTCCTTCCTTTCATGATGCTCGTGTTCCATAAAAAATCACCATGTGTACAAAGTCCTAAGTTTAAAAAGGCTGCTTATCGTTTGCACTGGCTTACTAATGGGCAGTGGAATACAACCTCCAGCTCAATTGTGCTTATGTGCAAAAAAAAATAACATGTCGACTAACCAGTATACGTAGTAAGTCCATAGACCAAAGCAAAGATGTCCCATGGACTTTCAGCACTTGCTTCATTACAAACACTCACTGAAGGTCATGTTGGAGGTCATAACAATAGGTCTTAACCTGGTGATGTTTAAAGTGCACAGTCCCTAACTCAGCCTTTCACTTTAAAGGGAGTAGCCAAACAATTCAATAGCATTTTTTTCCTTTTTAAATAATAAAATACTAATCTGCTTTTGTTAGGTTACATTAAGCATCTGTTGAGGTTTGCACATGTTGCTTAAGTACAGGAGAAGAAATTAAGAGTGAATCACAATCTTTTATTGGGCTAACTAGATAAATAAAATAAGCAAGCTTTCGGGATCTCCCAAGCCCCCTTCATCAGGTGATCTTCCATACAAAACCAGTTTAGCATCTGGTATTGTATGATTGGGACGATAAAATATTTTGCCTTTTTACAAAAAGGTCTGTTGGGTTTCTTCTTTTTCTAGTTTCTTAGAAATCTCTTGGCAGGAGTAGAAATGACCTCTATATTTAGCCAGGTCCAGGTTGTCTGCAAACCATTGATCCGTATAACATGACTTGTAACATCTGTTTGCTCTCACTTTTGAAGCGCCTTAAATTCCAAGAAGTTCTTTAAGGCCCCATTCTTGATGGTTTGGTGCAAGAGCAAAGGAGGACTTAAATTCATATATGAGAATTCCAAAAGAAAGGTTATGGCTTGGAACGCTGATATATCCTAAGTTTCAGTTAAAAGCAAGAACTACAAGGGTTAGAGTAAGCAGTAACGTCACTCTGGTCCGATATCGCCTCCATCCTTCAGAAGGCACATGCTAATGTTAGAATAAAAACATCATCTCTGTTTAAAACTATGTAAAAGGGTCCATTAAAATCCCATTCATTTCCCTCTGTCGATTGAAAGATAATATAATGCATAGAACCATTCTTTTAGCCAGAACCATAGAGTATTCTATGATTCTTCCAGATTAATATAACAATATTCCATAAAATCACTGGTCATAATCATCCATAGCAATCCACTGTTAGCCAGTGGTGGGTCAATCAAGTCACATATTTCCATTCTTCTATGAATGGCCCCTAACACAAGAAATCCCATCTACCTCCCAAACAAATGACTAAACTTGTAATTAGACACGTTAAGGTTTTCTATCACATCAGCGAGTAAGACTGAAGCCTTTCCACGTCAATCCTGGCGACCAACAACACCAGAAGTGAATCCATAAAGCCATTCGCTTTCCATTCTATTTTGAACCTCTGGCAGGATTCCTACTCTGTATTTCAGGGCCTGTGTAGGATAACAAGTCAACTCTGTAATCTGATCTTGGAAAACCCCCACCATCTATGCTTGGTTGGATTTCACATTCAGTAATCTTTCTATTTATTTCATCCTTTTCCCAGTTCAATTTATCCATCCATCGCAACAACATTTGATTTTGTTCTACACTCTCTCAAAATAAATTATGCACATGCAAAGACTTTTCGCACACAACCACACACACCCATATATATTTAATTTTAGTAATTGGCATTAGAAGTGCTGCTCTTCTCTTTCCATCCTTCTGCAGCCAAGAGACGGACCTAACTGGTCTTACATACATTTTTCTATTGCAAAGTCGCCCATTCCCATTGGCCAGGCCCTGGCAACAAGCTGAACTGGGGTTTCTTTTACACTTCATTGCTCTGGTGGAGGCGGTAACACGTTAAACCTAGGGGTGAGGACCTGGTGGTTTAAGTTCCACATCCTTGGTACTATAAAATAATAGGACAAAGGGAGCTTTGGCGTGTAGGTGATGAAGATGTGAGGTGTTGTGAATCATTTTTTTCTTCCTGTTATGATAGCACAGAGCCGCATTGTTCCTAGGCCTAGAACGCAAGAATGATAAACATGCTGGTTTTCTGTTGGGGTGACAGAAGATCTCTGCTTGCTAATGGGTTCGACGCAACGTGCGCCTGGTTTATATATTTATTACGTCGCAGGACACCCCCAGAATCTCTTACAAGGGTATACTGTCCTCTAAAAAAAAATCAAATTTAAAAAGACTGATTTTAAATCGGCGTAGAGTTCATAGAAATCAACAATCTTTGGAAAAAGTCACAAGCATGTACGCGGGAAGAACCGCTGGTCACTTAGAGAAGCCTAGAAATTCAATAATCTGGTCCCATCCCGGAAAACTGCCTTACTGAGGATCCGGGTGCTGCCTCACGGAGACACATGACGCCGTTCTGCAACAATATTACAAATTGCTTGGAGCTCTCACAGCAGAACGAAAATCTGGGCATGGGAGGAGGGGGAATGCTGCAATTGGCGATCGAGGCCAATATGGTAGGCTGTGATACCAGGAGATGCTGGTGTCGCAGTTTTATAACGGTGCACAGACCACGGATTCTAACGAGGAGTGGAGTCAGAGGGGGGGATGAATGTAGGAGCACATCACGGCTAACAGTACATCTGAATGTGATTGGATCCACGAAGGCCAAAAAAGAAAAACATAAACTCAGTTTATGAAAGCTCTCAGCAACTAGTCGTATACTGACAATGGTATCTTCCCTTGTCAAATTGCTGGTTCGGCCTTCCTCCCCGTCTCCCTCTCTCTTAGCTGCATCTGCTTGCGCCGTCACCTTCCCCTCTCTCCCTCTCCTCTCTGCCCCTCTTTCTCAATCTTGCCTCGACTAGTCGAAGCCTTTCTCTCTCTCTCCGTCTCTTTCTCTCCCCCTCTCCCACTCTCCCCCCTCGCATCGTGAATCCCCCGCTTCGCTCCCCCTCGCCCAATGTCATCCCGGTCGCCCTCTCTCGCAGGCTCTCGCGGGCCTGTGCACGGCTCATCCCCGCATCGCTTCGCCCTTGCGGTATCTCCCCCTTCGAGCAGTCCATACCGCCAATCGCTGGTTACCACAACACGCCAATTGCGTCCTGCCAGTCACAAGCCGATGGGGGCCTAGCCTAAACCAGTGGCAGCCTTGTATGCTGACCAAGCAAATGGGTCCCAGTGTCGGTGACTGCCAACTCCTGGTGAGTATAAGTATAGATTAGTATACTAATAGAACTAAATGGAGTTGGTGGATTTGAATCATCAACAGGTTCTTTGTTCTTTGTGGCCTGCCACAAAGAGCTTACAATCTCTCACTTTGTATTTCACACGATACAACCTATCAGTAGGATGTCAGATTGGTGTGGGGAAACTGTAGGGCCCACGATGGTAGACACTACAACCCCTTACAGATTGTATGCCCAAGGGAAGAATTATAAATCCGGAGATTAAGCCTGTAAGGCACCAGGCGAGCCACTGTGCTACCCATACCCATGGACTTCCTTAAAAGAACTATAAGAGCCAGAGCCTTGTGCTGGTTATAGACAGTAGATTTGCATTATATTTAATATCATAGTTTAACACAGAAATTTAAAATACCAATACCTATCGGAAGGACAGAACTTGGAACTGTTCTTCTGCTGATGTAATTTAACATGATCAAAGACATTTGGGAGCTTTGGACAAGGATGAGTCAAATAAGTAAAATAATTCCAGAATTCTACCAAAGCGCCTAGCAGGCTATGAGGGACCTGAGCGAGCCATATTAACTAGGAATAGTTTACTGCAAAAGTGAGGTTAGGGAGGTTAGGAGAGCTACTAACCGTACCTTCCAATTTTTCAATCATTTCTGTGGAGCCAGGAAAGATCTTAGAACAAACTTACCTTACACACTGCCACCGCTGTGAGATCTGAAATTCCTGGACCGCTTCCTGGTTCTGAATTAGCTATATACACATTATCGTGCTGCCGCCTATAACAGATCCAGCAAAGGGACCTGTCAGTGTGGCTGTGGAGGATTTGCGTGAAGGTAAGTTTTGCAACACGGGAAGGGTAGATCCTGCACCGCTAAAACATCAGAAATAAACATTATCTCTGCTGGTGTGCTCTGACTCTGTAGCCAACAGACAGAATCATAAAAGGTAAGTTTGTTCTATCTCCGTTCCTGGCTCCACATGCAGTGATTAAGGAACGGAAGGTAAGGCATACTTTTTTTCTCTGTAAAACCGAATGATTGATGAACGATTTTTTGTAAAGCTGTGGTGTGAGGACATATTTTCTAAACCTTCTTTCTATAAACTTTGTTCTACAAAATGTCGTTTTTTTGACAGCTGTAGATTTAGGAAAGTAATTTTGTAATTTAAAGGGTAACTTTTATGGAACTTTGTTTTCAGACATGACCGGTCTCTCATCATGCAGTAAAAATGCAATTAAAAACAACTTGAATGTCAAAAGAGTCTGGTAAAGTCTGTTATGTGCACACACACATATTTTTGCAATAACACATTGTGTTCCCAAGTTATCACCGGCTTGTACTAAACATCACACGAGTACAGGTGTTGCTGTATTGATTAATTTCTTCTTGGCCTTGCGTGGGATATTGTGGAGGTAGGACTTTACCCACTCATTACATATGGTCTCCTTGGATCACCCACAAGCTAAAGCATTTATATGTATCCACAGTATGTTTGTATATCATTATTATATATCACCACTTGGGGATGCAGCACTGTACAATATATAAATGTATAAGGAGGCACAAAAATATAAATATATACATAAATATCTGTACATTAATTGTATACAAGCGATAGAACCATGCGATATGAAGAAACAGGTCCATGTACAGCTTACAACCCATTTGTGGGCCAAGCCACTATTGCTTCAACATTTGGCCTGTTTCGAGGGTGTATTGGCTTGGGGAAAGTGGACCATACGCAGCCACATAATTTAGCCCACAAGTCAAACTCCCTAAATGGAGGTGTTTACCTATACACATTTGAGTAGTAGATTTGATTTACTCAGTAATCATTTAATAGACCCCACACCTGCAGTGTTACACATCATAGCAGTGAATGTGGCATATTGGTGAATCTACTCCAATTCTTCTCTAAAGCTAGGTACACACACGTACAGATTTCTGAAAGATGACAGCAGGATCTGCAAGATCCTGTCTCCATCTTTCAAAGATCTACATACACACGTCCCGAGCTTCTCCCTATCGGGAGAACGCTCGGGACTGTGTGTTTCCATCGGCCGCGCTAGACTCCCTATAGGAGTCTAGCGGGCCGATGGAAATTTTCGGCCTTTCCGCAACGAGCCGTACGGCCGACCCGATCGTTCGCGGCCGCGCGCTCGTTCGGGAAACGAACAGTACACACAGTAACGATAAAGCCCCGATACCGTCGGATCCGACGGTATCGGGCTTTATCGTTACTGTGTGTACCCAGCTTAAGAACAAGGAAGAAGGAAACCTCATCCAATTCAAATGACTGTGATTGAATTTTTATCTGTAAAGATGGGGGTGTGCAGCCACCCTATTGAAATGACCCTAATATATTGCAGAGGACGTATTGTTTTGTCCACTGTAGCTCTGGATGAAATCTTGTTACTATGTTTCCAGTCAGAATAAACATATGAACGGTCCAAGAATATTGGAATAAAGTTGTATTGTTCAATTGTTCCTGCTAAATATCAACACCATCACCATCTTTAACAGTCACTCGCGTATTTTCCTTTCATCAGATTATTTTCAGACGTTACATTTTCTGTTTCAAGAGTGAACCTGGTGCGTTAAACATAACAGGGTGTTCATTAAAATGAAGCCAAACTTGTAACAAATGTAGATGTTAATATATTATGTCCCATCATTTAATGAAAGGATCCACATAAACTAGTTTAAATCAGTCCCATCTGTAATGTGATTTTCCTCCTACCATTTCAATGAGAAGTTGTATTTCTAAACGTTCTAATGTATTTCTTTCTGTTTAGGCTGCGATTTGACTATATGTAGCCGTGACCGCTAGTCCAGGTTTCTGTTGATGTACAGTGTTTTCCTTACTTACCTGCCTTTAGTTTTCTTAACTAGAAATCATTGATCATTTTAGATGTTGGAATAACTTAGATGTTGGATTTTATTGATGTGGGCAAAGTCTTCCCTTCTTCACAGATGTGCAACTTTGTATAGTCAGGAAAAAAAGAATGGGTGGTAGAATGCCAGAACTTTTTGTGACACTACAGTAGAAATGGAAAACTGTGTTCATTGATTTTGTTGATTTTGGAGCATGTGGGCAATAGGAGTGCATCACTTTTTTGTGCACTTTTGCATTCTCTTTACCTATGATGCTTTTCTACCATACCCTATTCATTCTTGAATAGTTGCAATGTCATGTCTGATATTGGTCCTCAAAGTGCACCACTTGGTTTTATAAAGGCAGAGCCTTTTTCTAGGCAAAAGCATACCTAGGCGAAAGCTAGGGCACCATTCAAATGCGGAGGGCACCATTAAGGTATTTCTTTTAAAAGACAGGGGCCCTATCTTTTTCCGTGGTACAGCGCCTTTAAAACCGGTTTAAACGATTGGTAAACTGATCATTAATTTCCGATCGGTTTACCAATTATTAACTTAGGTCATTGTCGTAAATCTACGATAACTGATTGTAGGTTTACGATCCCCATAGAATACCATTGCGTTAGTTTACTACCGTGTGGTATTTCACACCGAATGATAGTTACTTAAGGAACGTTTGCCCTAAATTTGCGACTGTGGAGTGCATTTGCGGTTGTACATTATCAATAATGCGCAGTATGGATAATTGTGATACCGCTTGTTTACAAATAGGGCCCATCAGCTACAGAGCAATAAGCGGTTACCAATCTAGCTTCCTTTGGCCTCTCTGTGTACATACAATACAATCATCTTGGCTGTGTTTTTCAATCTGTGCAAAGACTAATAGAAGAGGCAGTTGGGGGAAGTTTCATTTGGAGAAGGGGCACCAGGGGAGACTTGCTTAGGGCAACCAAAGGAGGAGAAAGCATGAGAGGTGTCACAAATAAGATGCACCAAGCTCAAAGCAACGCAATAGCACTGTACTTTTTTGGCAGGTGCTAGCACAGTGCAGATAATGGTGCAATGCACTGATATTGCTTAAAGGTGTCTTTGGCAACCCCTCTACCCTTAAAAAGAACTTTTTTTAGATTTTTTTTAGAACTTTCCCCGCCTCACCTCCTCACCCGGGGCTTCCCCAAAGTAAGACATCTGCCTCCTACAGCTTATCTTCTTATTGGTTAGCTCGTGGACCAAAGGAGGAAGTGGGGAACAGAGCACAGGGAGACAGAACTGTGGAGATAAACGAAGACTTAGAAGCTGAACCCAGGGGTGAGGAACGGCAGTATAAGTCCTCACCCTGAGTTTTGTTAAGGGCCAAACATAGGATTGGGGCTTTGGTGAGTATAGTTGTCCAAAGTGTAATGTATAAGTGGTAGAAATCATACAATTCTCTGTGTGGTCTGAGGATTCTGTGTCACAAACTATAAACTCAAATCGGTTCCTTTCTGTAGGCAAATGCTGCAAGAATTTATGGACAAATCAGGTGGAATGTTGCTTCTCGTAGTCTAAATGTTTATAACCAGCAAATCTAATCATATGAAACCAATATTTATAGAAGGAAAAACTACAGATTCATCCCAGGAAGACCTGTTTATCCTGATATATGTTTCAGAACATCTATATTATGCCTGTGCCAAGTAAATCCAGCTGTATAGGTAGAATATGGTTCCGTAACTATAATTAGTATAGTCGGAATTGGTTGCTTACCATATCTTGTGTAACACCAGGCTACGCGTCAATGTGGCTTCATAAATATCCAGTATGTTTGCAATGCAGTTTTCTTTGTAAAAACCCTTTCCATATAAACTGTGGGATATTTATGTTGTACGTGTGCTGTCTGGATGTCTGTCATGTTAAGGGATTTACGTAGTAGGCAACTGTCCCTAGATACACATTGAAAATGAGAATAATGTCAGAGATATGTCTGTATAGATGCTGTCCTTGTGTAAATACCTTTATGGGATGTGGGTGCGCTCAACAAATGCTGCTTGAACAAAGCTCCATGTGGTGATTTAGCAATGAACCAAATTAAAGCTATCATTAAAACCATAGTAGATAAAATGGTGTCTGTCAGAAAGAATACTTACCTTTCCGGCAGTCCCGCTCCTCCAAGATGGCGGTGCCCAGTCTCCTGATGCCAACATCATCACGCCTTGCACGTAATGTTGCGCAAGGAAGCCATACATAACTAGGACGGACGCACTAGGGGCACAACATTCAAAGAACGTCGCCGTTCTTGAGACCTGGTGGCCTGATTTTTAGCACTTAGATGCTATGCTCTGTGTGCTGGGTTTAAGTTTCCTGATTATCCTGCCTAGTATTGAGAATCTTGTTCCTGCCTTGAACTTGTCCTTATCTCTCTTTGGATCTTACCCTACCTTGAACCTTATTCTGGTCCTGCCTTGTATACCTTGCTATTAATCTTAAACTGTTCCAGTTCTGCTGTGCCTCCTGTCTTCCACTGTGGCGCCTACCCTCCTTGGTCCAGACTTTGCCTGAGCTCATAACAGGTACCTAACATTATTCTTCATCTTAAGATGTCTTAAGATGACACCCAGAACCACCTAAAGTTGCTGTTTTGAGGTTTTAAAGCATTTTGGGTGTGTGGCAGTTTTTTTTTTTTAACAGAAATTCAAGCCCTGTATTCCATACCCACTGTTAAACATTTACATAAAGAAGGTGCAAGTGCAATGATGACCTTTATATACCCTTTATTCATGCATTGCGGGCATAGAGCCCTGACTGCAAAATTAATTTTTCACAGGAATTCCTGGTATCCCTATAGACACTCATCAGAAAATACTTTTATGCAGCAGCAGACTGTGTTCTCCTGACAACTAACTCCACCATGTGTCTTCCTTCCCAATTTCCATTGGATACTTGATAATGTAACATATTGGCTATAAAATCTACCAAACCAAAATAGATATTCTGTTTGTATTCAGCTAGACCACTGGAGTTGAAGTTTAGTTCTTGAAGACATTTGCTAGTCATCCGACTGGATCTCTCAATTCAAAATGCTTGTAAAAGAATCTGTTGGCAATAAATACCCTGAAAGGTCCCAATCACCATATAACAGTAACAGCCACGTTTTGGGACCTTCTGAATGCAGGTGTTGATTGTATTGTGGCTAAGATGCGTATTGAAACTGCCCAGGGTAAGACATCAAAAGACATTGTACATGGCAGACAGTTGTGTCAAATCCCCACCACCACCACCACCTCTATTTAGCTTTGGTTTCTTTATTGGGGCATGTCACAGGAATGTAATGAAAACATTCCCCAAATAAACAACTGTAAGAAATCTCTAAGGTCCCATTTCCTATCCTTAATAGCCATGATATTAGTGATAATTTAGTTTTAAGCTGTTTAAAATTCCTTCTAAGTTCCAAAATGTCTCTCCAGCATGGTTAAAATTGAAACTAAATATAGTTATGGCTGATCCAATTGCCATATGGGGTCAGAAATTCCTTTTCACTGGAGGTATTTTTTTTTGCCTTCCTCTGGATCACTGTTAGGTAGGGCACATGAGTTGGATAAAGACTGGACTGTAGATGTCTTTATTCTACCTCTGTTACTATGTAACTACTGTATGTAACAGATCATTTTATTCACCGACCTACCTCTCTTTACAAAGAGAAAATCAATAGTTTTGGTGTAATGGAAAAAAATCAAATGTTTTATAACATAGACAGAATGTTGAAAATCCTGAAGAACTCATCATTCTCTTTCCGGGATTAATATATTCACAACAAGAGGGACACATTCTCCCTATTAAAACAGCACAGATACAATATGTTACCCAAAGTCATCATCAATCATTGGTATTAGCCCTGTGTATAAATTTATTATTACTCCTTGGTGTTTGGAAGCTCAACTTAATCCAAGAGGCTGCCTGGAGTCAATTAAACCGGGAGTTATACTCTGTTCTGATTAGATAGCTGTTTATCTTTTTATGTGATTCCATTCATATAGCTCAATGAAATCAGGTCTTCCACTCTAATGCATCTAAAATCCTGTTATTTTCAGTTTTACCTCCAGTTTATTTAGCCAGGGAATTACAAAATTACTGATTAGAGAATGGCTGTGTGCCATGCTGGGTAATTCTACTGAGCATGTCGAGATCACTGAGCTACCGATGTAGTAAATATATAGTAACATAGTAGTTGAAGTTGAATAAAACATGCGTCCATGAAGTCCAACCTTTTCATCCTCCTTTTTTAAAACCCTTAGATATTTTTACCTGACTCCAAATGGCAATCGGAAAGATTCCCTGGATCAACCGGAACTACAGTAAAGGTATAATACGAGTAATTCTCAATATTTCAATATTATATTATCCCTGTACCAACCAGAACTACAGTATATGTATTAATACCATATTCCAATATTATATAGTATCACTGTACCAACCAGAACTACAGTATATGTATTAATACCAGTAATTCTCATATTATATAGTATCCCTATACCACCAGACTACTGTATATGTATTAATACCAGTAATTCTCATATTATATGTATCCATGTACCAACCCGAACTACAGTATATGTATTAATACCAGTAATTCTCAATATTATATAGTATTCCGTACCAACCAGATCTAAAGAGATATGATTAATACCAGTAATTCTCAATATTATATAGTATCCCTGTACCAACCAAACTACAGTATATGTATTAATACCAGTAATTCTCAATATTATATAGTATTCCCGTCCCAACCAGATCTAAAGTATAGTATTAATACCAGTAAATTCTCAATATTATATAGTATCCCCGTACCAACCAGAACTACAGTATATGTATTAATACCAGTAATTCTCAATATTATTTAGTATCCCTGTACCAACCAGAACTACGTATATGTATTAATACCAGTAATTTCTTAATATTATATAGTATCCCCGTACCAACCAGAACTACAGTATATGTATTAATACCAGTAATTCTCATATTATATCCCTTACCAACCAGATCTACAGTTATATTGTATTTTACCAGTAATTCTCAATATTATATAGTTCCCCTTACCAACCAGACTACAGTATATGTATTAATCCCAGTAATTCTCAATATTATATAGTATCGCTGTACCAACCAGAACTACAGTATATGTATTAATACCATAATTCTCATATAAATGTATCCCTCTACCAACCAGAACTACTGTATATGTTAAAATCCAGTATTTCTCAATATTATATAGTATCCCTGTACCAACCGAACTACAGTATACTATTAACAGTAATTCTCAATATTATATATTATCCTCTACCACCGAACTACTGTTATGTAATATACCAGTAATTCTCAATATTATTAGTATCCCCTTACCAACCAGATCTACAGTATATGTATTATACTACCAGTAATTCTCAATATTATATAGTATCCCTTTCCAACCGGAACTACAGTATATGTATTAATACCATTAATTCTCAATTATTAGTATCCCTGTACCAACCAGACTACAGTATTGTATAATACCAGTAATTCTTAATATTATTAGTATCCCCGTACCAACCAGAACTACGTATATGTATTAATACCAGTAATTTCTTAATATTATATAGTATCCCCGTACCAACCAGAACAACAGTATATGTATTAATACCAGTAATTCTCAATATATATAGTATCCCCTTACCAACCAGAATCTACAGTATAGGTATTATCCAGTAATCTCAATATTATTAGTATCCGCTGTACCAACCGAACTACAGTATATGTATTACTACCAGTAATTCTCATATTATATAGTATCCCTACCAACACAGAACTACAGTATATGTATTAATACCAGTAATTCCCAATATTATATAGTATCCCTCTACAACCAGAACTACTGTATATGTATAAATACCAGTAATTCTCAATATTATATAGTATCCCCTTACCAACCAGATCTACAGTATTGTATTAATACCAGTAATTCTCATATTATATAGTATCGCTGTACCAACCAGAACTACAGTAATTGTTTAATACCAGTAATTCTCAATATTATATAGTATCCCAGTACCAGACCAAACTACTAGAATGTATTAATACCAGTAATTCTCAATATTATATAGTATCCCTGTACCAACCAGAACTACAGTATATGTAGTAATACCATAATTCCCATATTATATAGTATCCCTCTACCAACCAGAACTACTGTATAGGTATAAATACAATACCATAATTCTCAATATTATATAGTATCCCCTTACCAACCAGATCTACAGTATATTATTAATACCAGTAATTCTCAATATTATATAGTATCCCTTTACCAACCGGAACTACAGTATATGTATTAATACAGTAATTCTCAATATTATTTATATCCTGTACAACCAGAACTACAGTATATGTATTAATACCAGTAATTCTTAATATTATATAGTTCCCCCGTACCAACCGAAACTACAGTATATGTATTAACCAGTAGTTCTCATATTATATAGTATCCCCTTACCAACCAGATCTACAGTATTATGTATTAATACCAGTAATTCTCAATATATATAGTATCCCTGTACCAAACAGAACTACAGTATAGTATTAATACCAGTAATTCCCAATATTATATAGTATTGCTGTACCAACCAAACACAGTATATGTATTAATACCATATTCTCAATATTATATAGTATCCCTGTACAACCAAACTAGTAATGTAGTAATACCAGTAATTCCCAATATTATATAGTATCCTCTACCAATAGAACTACTGTATATGTATAATACCGTAATTCTCAATATTATATAGTATCCCCTTACCAACCAAATCTACAGTATATGTATTAATACCATTAATCCCAATATTATATAGTATCGCTGTACCAACCAGAACTACAGTATATGTATTAATCCAGTATTTCTCAATATTATATAGTATCCCTTTACCAGCCAGAACTACAGTATATGTATTATACCAGTAATTCTCAATATTATATAGTTCCCTGTACCAACCAGAACTACAGTATACGTATTAATACCAGTAATTCTCAATATTATATAGTATCCCTGAACCAACCAAACGACAGTACATGTATTAATACCAGTATTCTCAATATTATATGTATCCTGTACCAAACAGAACTACAGTATATGTATTAATACCAGTAATTCCCAATATTATATAGTATCCCTGTACACCCTGTACCAATAGAACTACAGTATATGTATTATAACCAGTAATTCTCAATATTATTAGTAACCTCCGTGCCAACCAGAACTACAGAATATGATTATAACCAGTAATTCCCAATATTATATAGTACCCCTGTACCAACCAGAACTACAGTATGTATTAATACCAGTAATTCTCAATATTATATAGTATCCCCGTACCAACCAGAACTACAGTATATGTATTAATACCAGTAATTCCCAATATTTATAGTATCGCTCTACCAACCAGGCTCCGTATAGTATTAATACCAGTTAATTCTCAATATTTATAGTATCCTGTACCAACCAGAACTACAGTATACGTATTAATACCAGTAATTCTCAATATTATATAGTATCCCTGAACCAACCAGAACGACAATATATGTATTAAACCAGTATTCCATATTATATAGTATACCTGTACCAAACAGAACTACAGTATATGTATTAATACCAGTAATTCCCAATTTATATAGTATCCTCCCTGTACCAATGAGAACTACAGTATATGTATTAATCCAGTAATTCTCAATATTATATAGTAACCCCTTACCAACCAGAACTACAAATATGTTTAATACCAGTAATTCCCATATTATATAGTATCGCTCTACCAACCAGAGCTACAGTATATTTATAATACCATAATTCTCAATATTATATATTATCCCTGTACCAACCAAACTACAGTCTATGTATTAATACCAGTAATTTTCAATATTATATAGTATACCCCCGTACCAACCAGAACTACAGTATAGTATTAATACCAGTAAATCCCAATATTATATAGTATCCCCTGTTTTTAGTTTTAGAAACTTTCTAGCCCACTTTTAAAGCTATTCACAAACTAAAAATTACCTCCCCCCTGTACTCTTCTTAGATGTTGCTTGATTACTGACCATGTTCCGACCCTTCCCTCAGTCCATGTCTGACCAATGGGAAGATATCCTAAGCATCCTTCTCATTGTCAAGTCCCTAAATTTCGAGAGGGGACAGGGCATGGTCGCAGCATTGAGTGCAACCTCCAAGTAAAGAACAAGGACTATGGAGCAAAGTAGTGAGGACCTGGCAGTTTAGGTCCGCACCCTGGGTACTTTTAAGGGGTGCGGGGGTGTTTTGTATGGGGGGGTTATTGCATAGTCCCCATTTGATACATTTTTAAAAGAATATAGAATGTGAAAAAATACAACTGTATATCACATACTTTAGTAACAAACTCTAAAGGGTTACTCCATCTCAAAATACAGGACACACATTTTCCCATGACTTCTAGCCTACAACAGTTTCTCCCAGTTTTTTAAGGGGTTGAAGGAGAGTAATGGAGTGTAAATGCTATTATATTTTACTGCAACATGGTGGCTCAGTGGCTAGTACTGACCTCTTGCAGACAGAAGTCCTAAGTTCGATTCCACACTTGGACACATCTGCAAGGAGTTTGTATGTTCTCCCCATGCTTGGTGTGGTTTCCTCTGGGCACTCTGGTTTCTCCACAATTATAAGACATACTGATAGGCTGTATGTGTCAAATAAATGCTTAGATTTTATGCTCTTTGGGCAGGGCCTGATGTGAATGTAATTGTAGGGTGCCAAGAAAATGTTGGCGCTATATAAATCCACAATAATAATAATAGTGCATCTTCTTTATAGTGTTGTATAATTTGGTATTTTGGGGCTATTAGTATATTTGGATAGGTATAACACCAGAGGTACTAAACATGGCAAAGAACTCTTTGTAGCCATATTATTGGCACCAATCTTCTTTTAATATTGCTAGTGTATGGCTAACTTAACTGTGGATTCCAAGACGTAAAGGTGTGGATTGACTATGCAGAAATCCTAATAAGATATTTGGGAGTGAACGGGGTAATAACATCCATACAGATGCGTTGCTGGCGCTCATTGGAACCTACATTACCATGACTCTAATGTCCCTTCAAGCGTTTGTAACCTAAAGAGGAGACTGAGGATCTAGTCTACTTTGAGATGAAGACAAAATTCAGAATCATCTGAAACGAGACTAGCAAGTAGCATCCACAGAACGTCATAATCTTCTTTCAAAAGAACCTTCATGTGAGGTTTTCAAAGGGGTTCTTTTCCAGGAACTAGAGAGTGAGATATTTATCCAGGACCCCAGGAAATGACTTTCTGGGCAAAAATTTCTATGTACAATGTATATTATAACGACTTTAGGATAACATCAGGGGTCTACAGCTTGTTTAAATCCAATGTTTAGTGAACCATAACCCCCTGTGAGGAGACCTTGGAACTTGCACTGGAAGCAGAACTGGGGGAACAAACCATGCACATTCCAGGCAGAAAGTTACATATTGTTTATTAGAATTCTAAGGAATCTGAACTTAATGGCAAGGAGATCCATCTCCGAGTTCGAAACCGAGATCACAAAATTCATTAATATGGAAAGTTTAACAATAAAGAGCTAAACAATTTTTCGATTACATATGCTGGCAAAGATTGTTCTGACTTTCATCTTTACTTATTCGACAGCAGGTTTATATGAAGTTGAATATATATAATTATTGAAATATAATGCAGTGGTGCTGTGTCAGGGATGATATTATGCAGACCAGATGCACGGATTCAGAGTGTGTCTATAATTCCTGTAATACTGGCAGGACTGTGCGCTCTTACGGACATAGATTGTGAGCAGCACTAAACAATAAACCGATTCTATCTTAGTATTCTATGATGTGAGAAGATAATGTTAGTTACCGAGGTCGGAGAATTGATTAATTCCTAATTTAACTTTTTTTATATGAGTCTGTGTTTATCCGAAGGAAAAAGAAAATTCAACTTGTGGCCTTGCCAATCTACATCAAAAAAAGCAGAAACATTTTTACTCACAGCCAGGCTCCTGGTGTTCACATATTAGAACTTTGGGCTATATTACAAGAGAACCTTTGGAGCAGAGAGTAAAACTACCATCAGTTTGGTCTGTAAATTCCAATTTCAGGTTCAAGTCCATCTCTAGAGTCCTACATTGGGTTGGGACCCACCGACCGTGATATTAGAAGTTACCGAGGAGTTTCGTGACATATATAATCGAGGCCGCAGGCCGAGTACCTTTTTACAGGGAACAGAACTCCAAGGTGACTTCTAATATCCTTTAATTTACAGTTCGGGGTGCATTAGTATTTATTATACCTACCCCTTTGTGGCTTCTGGTTTCCTTTCTTTCTCCTGAACTTTAAAGGTATGTCCAAATTACGCTATATTAGTAATATCAGAAATGCCCAAAACTTTTTCCTCCCTCTTTCCTCCTCCGCCGTGCTGCCAGCCCTCTGCTTGCGAGAAAATGCAAGCAGAGGGGCGGGACTGGCAGTCACGTCTGTGATTGGCTAAGCGGCAGCCAATCACGGACACGGCTGCCGGGAGTTCAGTGCGGGGAGGCAAAAGGGAAGGTAAGTAATGTTTTGGGCATTTTCTGATATACTAATAGAGCGGTTGGGGCTGGGAGACAGGGGGAATGTTTGGTAAAAGGTTTTATGGTAGGGGGAACCTAATCGGGAGGAGAGGGAGGGGGAGAGAGGCTGTGCAGTGGGCAAGCCAAACTTCTCCCGGAGACCAGATAGGAGGCAGAGTCCTATATGGACTCTGCTAGCCTCCTGGTGGGCAGTTTTTGGACTTTAGGGGGGGACTACAGGAGACCCATATAATGGAGCTGGTGTAAGGTAAGGATTAAACTACACTACACAATGGGGCCAGTAGTGGGGGAGATTAGAGTTTTGGGGTGGACATGCCCTTTAAGATTATAAGGCTATAATCTTATATTTCCTCCCATGGAAATCCACTACAGGGGTAGGTTATATTTATATACATGTTCCACAATGCTATTATTTCAATAAAAAATATTGAAAGGGCATTCTGGGCTGAGGCTGCCACTGTTGTAACAAGGACGGATTTCAGTCCAATTGCGAACTCTGATTTTTCCATCCAAATAGGAACGCCTGGCAACCCTGCCTATATCTTTCCTATCTGTGCACAAGCACAGAAGATAGGATCAGCTGTTGGAAGCAGCGACAGAGCACTGGCATAGGGGTTCACAAGGAGGTGTAAATATCTATACTTACTACCTGGAGTTATTACTATTGTATGTTTAGGGCTGGGCCACACTAACGCGTTTTTAGTGCTTTTGCGACTACGTTTTGTGCACGCGATTGTGCGTGCATTTTTGTTGACATGGAAATCACGAAGGCAAAATTCATGCGTTTGCTTTATGTACACCATTTTTAACGCAAATGCATGCTTTTATATAATATTAAATTACAAAAACGTATGCCCAAATGCGGCGCAACGCACAGAAATCACACAGGCAATCTCGTGCGATAACACTTGCGATTGCATTCGTGATTTATGCGTTTTAGTTGGGGCCCACCTAATGTAACTTTAAAAAGGCAAAATGTATAACCTCTTATGCTACTGATAATAGAGATGGCCGAACCTTTGAAAGTTCGGTCCTTTTCGAACTTCTAAAAAAGTTTGAAAGTCCAAAATGGACCCATTAAAGTCAATGGGGGTAAATAGTTCGGAAATTTCGAATGGGGGGTAAATAGTTCGGAAAGTTCGAATGAACCCCCTTAAGGGACCCCTTAAGCCCAAAGGCCCTTGTCAGGGCCTCAAGGTCCTTGTAAGACCCAGGGGGACCCCTTTGAACCCCAAACTTTCGGCCGCGGCAATCTGCGAGCGTCCATTTTGGTAATCTCCGGCCATTCGGGGTTTTTCGGAGCGGGCATTCAAGGCCTGCCGAATGTTCAAAAATCCTTGTCACATTCGAGAATTCTAGAATTTTCAAGGATTGTCGTAAACATTACCGGCGAGCCCGGAAAATCAACTAGTTCGAACCCGAACTAGTTTGAATAGAACTCGAGTTCAAGTTCTAGTCCATCCCTACTGATTAACAGACTTTAAAATAATGTGCAACCCCTGTCTGCCACTGATTATTTAGTAATACTGTCCAGGTTAGGAATTTTCTTACATAAGATTTATTTATATTGGGAACTGATTCACAGAAGCCTCACACTGGCCATTCTTCCTATGAAAAGGATTTGATGAAGTCACTGAACAGCAGGGCCAGATTTTATTCCAATTTCCCGTTAAACGTTATGGCTGCTTACCCTGGCAATGAAATATTCAGTGTCCTTATGTAACATGGTGGATTCAGTTCCCTGCAGTAATGTGATCACATGTAATTGTGCAGTTTTTACTCTCTTGCTCTAGAACGATTTATCCATTTACAATGGTTTATATAGACACACACACTGTATGCTGTATAGGGGTGTAAAACACTGCAAATCCCAACTACCCGGTAACGCTGCCACCAGCGCTTTTAATAATAACAGGGTCCGTGGGCAATAATACCATATATATTCAAGGTTTTCAGAATAGCCTGAAAACCTTGCCCCGGTGTATACACGAGTCAAGCAGAGAACTCACCTTTCAATCCGGCGGCGATCAGCTGGATGACGTCATTACTTAGTGCCCGTCTCCTACTGCCCGGCGCCGATTAGCGACGGCACATCAGTACTTGCAATACAGAGCAGAGCGGTGGCAGCCGGATGCAGACAAGTGGCAGCAGGATTGAATACTGTATTAAGTAGTAGTAAGTATTAAGTCTCCACTAACTGGGGGAAAGCATGCTGGGAGTTGTAGTTTCCAAATATCTGGAGTGCCAAGGAATGTGTTTCACTGTACGTATGAGATTCCCACTGTCCATTTAAAGGGAAACTAATGCCTGAAAATAATAGAGAATCAGAAGGAGAATGGTATCTATTGTTCCTTCTGATTCTGTATTGTTCTGAGGCTTTAGTTGCCCTTTAAATGGACAGCAGAATTCCCTACATTGTCCCATACATAATAGACATATACTGGATTTGGCTATTACTGTATGGGACTACTGTATGGGCATTCTGCTGTGTCCATTTAAAGGGCAACTAAAGCCTCAAACAAAATCAAAAGCAGTAGTGGTCATAATTTCTACCCTCGACTTATACTCGAGTCAATCAGGTTTACTCATTTTTCAGGTAAAAACAGCTACCTCGAGTTACTACTCGGGTCGGCTTAAACTCCAGTCTATCGGGTATTTCCCCCCAATCCACAGTGTCTGTGTACAGTAATATGTCCCCCCAATACACAGTTCTGTGTACAGTAATATGTCCCCCCAATACACAATGTCCATGTACAGTAATATGTCCCCACAATACACATGTCATGTACAGTAATATGTCCCCCCAATACACAATGTCAGTGTACAGTAATATGCTCCCCATTCACAGTGTCCGTGTACATTAATATGTCCCCCCATTACACAGTTTCCGTGTACAGTAATGCCCCCATTACACAGTTTCTGTGTACAGTAATATGTCCCCCATTACAGTGTCCGTGTACAGTAATATGTCCCCCATTACACAGTGTCCGTGTACAGTATATGTCCCCCCATTACACATTTCCATGTACAGTATATGTCTCTCCCATTACACAGTTTGTGTACAGTAATTGTCCCCCATTACAGTGTCCATGTACAGTAATATGTCCCCCATTACACAGTGTCTGTGTACAGAAAATGTCTCCCCAATACACAGTGTCCGCGTACAGTAATATGACCCCATTACACAGTGTCCATGTACAGTAATAGTCCCCCCATTACACAGTTTCTGTGTAAAGTAATATGTCCCCCATTACACTGTCTGTGTACGTAATATGTCCACCCATTACACAGGTGCCGTGTCTAGTAATATGTCCCCCATTACACGTTCCGTGTGCATTAATTGTCCCCCCATACGTGTCCGTGTACAGTAATTTGTCCCCCAATACACAGTGTCAGTTGTACAGTAATATGTCCCCCTACACAGTGTCCATGTACAGTAATTGTCCCCCCAATACACAATGTCCGTGTACAGTAATATGTCCTCCCATTACACAGTGTCCGTGTACAGTAATATGTCCCTCATACACAGTTTCCGTGTACGTAATATGTCCCCATTAAAGTGTCTGTGTACAGTAATATGTCCCCCCATTACACAGTGTCCATGTCCGTAAAATGTCTCCACAATACACGTGTCCGTGTACGTATATGACCCCCCCCATTACACAGTGTCCGTGTACAGCAATATGTCCCCCCCATTACACAGTTTGGTGTCCAGTAATATGTCCGCCTTACACAGTGTCCGTGTCCAGTAATATGTCCCCCTTACAACAGTGTCCGTGTCCAGTAATATGTCCAGATTACACAGTGTCTGTGTACAGTAAATTGTCCCCCCCATTACACAGTGTCCGTGTCAGTAATATGTCCCCCATTACACAGTGTCCGTGTACAGTAATGTCCCCCAATATACAGTGTCTGTGTACATAATATGTCCCCCCATTACACGTGTCTGTGTCCAGTAATTGTCCCCCAATACACAGTGTCCATACAGTAATTGTCCCCCCATTACACAGTGTCCGTGTACAGTATTATCCCCCCAATACACAGTATCCGTGTACAGTAATATGTCTCCCATTACACAGTGTCCGTGTTCATGTAAGGTCTCCCCATACAGTGTCCATGTACAGAATGTCTCCCCATACACAATGTCCGTGTACAGTAATATGTCCCCCATTACACAGTGTCCGTGTACAGTAATATGTCCCCGATTACACAGTGTCCGTGTACAGTAATATGCCCTCCCCCCTTACACAGTGTCCGTGTGCAGTAATATGTCCCCCCAATACACAGTGCCATGTACAGTAATATGTCCCCCCATTACACAGTGTCTGTGTACAGTAATTCTCCCCAATACAGTGTCCGTGACAGTAAATTGTCTCCCCAATACACAGTGTCCATGTACAGTAATATGTCCCCCATTACCCAGTGTCCATTACTAATATGTCCCCATACACAGTGTCCGTGTTCAGTAATGTCTCCCACTACACATGTCCATGTACAGTATATGCATGTCCCCCCCATTACACAGTGTCCGTGTGCAGTAATATGTCCCCCCAATCACAGTGTCCATGTACAGTAATATGTCCCCCCATTACACAGTGTCCATGTACAGTAATATGTCCCCCATTAACAACCGTGT